>CAESWR010000033.1:513812-535692 GCA_903171835.1 Mullus surmuletus | reverse complement strand
TGTTTTCCGACTTGCGTGCCGGCGCCATTTTTCATCTAACCAGCGAAAGGGAGTGAAGAAAGAAGAAGAAAGATAGCAGATTTACCAGCAGGGCATGCGCAGCTAGCGCACAGACTGTCGTGGAGGTGAATTACAATGAACCGTTTGAGACGGAAGACCAAAAATATAAATAAATAGGCAGTTAATACTAATATGATAGGTCGACAAAAAAAAATCTGTCAACAAGTTTTAATGGTCGATTATGTGAAATAAGTCGACTAATCCTGGCAGCAGTAGTTAAAACTGCTTAAGATGCTCCTTTTCTGAACACTCACCTTGCTTGGAGAAGCTTTACAGAGGGTTCTTACTTTGCAGGTGAGAATTGAACCTGGGGAGGCTGGGCGAAGTAGCCTGGGGCATAGCATGCTGAGCATTCTGGGGCAAAGCAGCTGCCTGGGGCGAAGCTTCAGCCTGGGGCATAGCAGCAGCCTGGGGCATAGCAGCCTTGGGCGTAGCATCGTGGGGCAGAGTATGCTTCCTGGAGTGAAGCAGATTCTGAGGCAGAGGTTGAAGGCTGAGGTGGGCATGGACGGTCAGTGACAAGTGAGGGGCCATATTCCTGGTCAGAGAAAATGTCCCTGTTAACCAGCCAGATGCCTGATCACCTGAAACCTGCCTGGGCATTTGTGGTAGTGGCAGCCAGTGGCAAGGCATCCTTCCCTATTCCAGGGAAGTCATAGATGCTCATGGTGTGCCCCAGGTGTGCCTTCAACCATTTGTCCTGGAAGTGCTTCACACTCTTCTTCACTGGCCATAAACGCTGCAGTTGAGAGGCTGTAGTCAATGCGAACAGTGAGGGGGGAAAGTTAAGAGCACAATGCCATGGCTCTTACAATAATCAATTCCCTGTGCTGAATGACGGGAGCCATGGTTATCCAAAATGAGCAGGACTGGGCTGGATCAGGGCTGGATCTTGTATGGGCTTGGAAGTGGTGCAGGAAGATGAGGAAATCATCTTCTTGCATCCAACTTTCCATATTGGTCCTGTTGAACCAAGTGGCCCTACCAAGGTTTGTAGGCTGGGATGAGTGAATGGAGATTGTAGGGTGACTCCTCATAAAGGCAGTAAACCAATCTGGCCCTGCAATCACATTCTCAGAAAATCTGTGTGAGTCCGTGGGGAGGGTCGCAGGGAAGGATCACTACAGAGCTTGTACATTGCTTAACCAATCGCTCTTAACTGATTGGTGCAGGTTTAGATGCTATTTGAATTAAAAAAATATTATTAGCCTGCCCCGGCTAATTAAATGGCTCAAGTTTCACTTTCAACTTTCATGTACATTTAGGCCTAAAATTTTGAGGGCATGAAAAATTGGCTCTCAAATTTGACTCAGATTCTTAGATTGAGAGGCAAAATACTCAACCACTGGACTATGAAGTGTAGAGAGGTAAATATACATAACAGAATATAAATAACTTTACTATATTATGAAGGAGGAAAAAATCATCTAATTTGAGGGTGTTAATGAACTGGACATCATTGTGAAAAAAACCTTTAAAGCGGCTGGCCAGGACTTTTTCAATGGGTTGATTTTAACACCCACGCTGGTCAGAGTGGTATAACTCAATCATTTCTACCCATTTATAATACCAATTGATGTTGCCTTTTGATACCATTGGAAAGCCTGTTTACAGGCAACTTTAAAATGAGGTACAACAAGGATAGTACATTCATGGAACGAGCAACACAGGTAGCCGATGGGTAAGCCCCCCAAAAATGTGCCTTCAAAGAAAGTTCATAAACGTTATTTCAGTCAGTCATTTCTCCCCCTTAATAATACCAATTGATGTTGTATTTTATACTGTTGGAAAGCCTGATTAGTCTACAACTTGCAAGGATAGTGCATTCATGGAATGAGCAACACAGCTAACGAAGGACTAATCTGCTCGGAGGCTACACGGAGGGCTCTGCAGGAACGCAACGCAGGCAGGAGTATAAACTAAGGGGTTAGAAAATGTGCCACAGATAGCAACGTCTGATCCAACTGTATGATTTATAATGCCATTGTCAGACTGATGCAAAATAAGCAATATTTTTTGTTTATAATAAATCGATGTATGTGTCATTTAATATATTATCATTTGATTCATATTACAAAATCCATTTTAATTGGAAAATGGTGCTTCTTGTCGCAAATATTGTTATGTACGGAGCCCCCTAAGGGACATGGGAGGAAAAAAAATGTGATGGGTGAAAAAAATAATAAAACAACAAACTTTTGCGAGATCTTGTAAAAATGGCTTTGTGCACAAGCCCTGTGATGTACTTCCATTTTCGTCAGAGATCGACAAAAGAGTTTCCGAGTCTTGTGTACAGAGTCCACAGTTTGTCGGGTTTTTTTTCCACCCATCACATTTTTTTTTCCCCCATGTCCCTTATGGGGCTCCATAGTAATGTGATTAAAATCCCATCCAATATATCCATATATACTGTATATACAGTTATTGATGCAACAGCAGGCCTCACCAAATATACTCAGAGCATATATGAACATCCTTTTCAGATGTTGTTGACATTTCAGACATACATCATGTCCACAGATGGGGGTTAGACGCCGTGGTTGGAGGACATGGGTTCTGGTAGTTCCCTAACCTCTCACCTCTACCACTCTGACATGTTTACACAAGTCAAATATGTAGGAGTGGATTGGGGCCGCCTGTCACTGTATACCTCCCATGATCATGGCCTTATTTACAGTCATCTCCTGTCGCTCCCTTGATTGATGGCAGCCATCTCATTAACACCATGGCGACCCAAGGCCTCCTTGCACACACACTCCTTCGCTTACTCTGCTTGCACTGCAATTAAAAGTCCCCTGGAGACTGAAGATACTTGGCAGGAAGAAAAACGGGATGGACTGTAGCTACTTTGTAGCTTTGATATTGTTTCACTGGGCGAGAGGGACGTGGGAAAATGTAAAGTAGCACATGAGGAAATGTAAGAGAGAGAGGTTAGGGGGAGGAACATCGACATGATGTGAATGTAGTATGATGTGATTTATTAGCAAAGCTGGACACTTAATAATTACTTAACACACACACACATAGATCACCTTTACAGTATTTCTGTCAGGCAACGGTGCAAGAATGGAAATGATGTGTGATTGATGCCAGGAAGCACAGGCGGGGCCCAGGGGGGAAAGCAGTGCAAGGCCTTACTTATAAAAACATCAATCAGGGTGCATGGGTCTGTGAAACCGCGAGTTGTGAAACACCAGAAGAATCCACCCCACACACACACCTCACCCCTTCCCCTTCACACTACCACCAAGAGGAAACTCGGGTTATTTTACTTGGTTAATGAAGACACTGATGCCTTGCAGAGATACAACATACATTGGGAAACACATCAGTGCATCGCTGTCAGCAGGGAGATCCCCTCCCGATCTCAGTATTTACCCAAGCGGAAAAAGTAGAGCCATATAAAAGCCAACAATGACATTGTCAATCTTAAATAAAACAGCAATGAAAAATAGCAATAATTGGCTTTTTCTCTGTGCTGTGCTCCCTCTGTTCTCTGCACAAAAAAGCATTTTATCTCAGTTGTGGTTGTGTTTCGGAGGGGACTCAGCTCATTAGGACCAGTTTGTATGAGGTCAAATTACAAAATATCCTTGCGCTCAACTGCAGTGCTAGAATCCACATTTTATTTTGACATGAGACAGGCAGACAAGGTAATTAAATCTCAGATCAGTGAAGAGTTAGGAACAAACTAAGGCGGTATATGTTTTCAATAATAAGGACCAAACTTTGTTTTGTATTATCTATTTTGTAGGAAGATTATGACAATAGTCCTAATTATTATTTTGTGACTATTATCATTATTGACATTATTCATAATTTTGATAGCTGCAATTTCTGTTTCTGCTGTGCTCTCCTTCCCCCCTCTTTCTCAACACCATGAGATTTAGACCATGAGGTCATCAGGAAAACATGACATTTTGTTACAGACTTCCCTACAAACCAAATGAGTGTGCAACAATTTTTCAAATCAGAAATCTGTTGTTGATGTACTCTGGGGAAAAAACCCTCTTGGTTATGGGGAGGAAAGTATTGTAGCATTTATTAAGCATAACATTTGTTGGCACAGTTACAACAAGAGCAACTCACAACTTTCTAGCAATTTTTTGCTAATGAGCAAATTGTGTATTAAATGTTTTTGCAGATCCAAAACTGGTGCCTTAGGGGCTTCCACAGCATCACAGCTTGAAGCAAAGATTCAATCAAGACAAGTCGGCGAGAACAGGTTGTGAGTTCCACTGATGAAACAAATGACTCCTCTCCAACGCTTTGTTATAGTTCAGCAGTTATTTTGGTGCAGTCAATTATCAGGTGCCTCTCCACCATAGAGAAATACCTGGATTTTGGTGCCAGAATAAAGGGCCATCCACACCAACAACAATAACTATAAAGGTAACTATAACGATAGCGATTCCAACATCCACACTGATGAACGATATCGCTGTGCTGCTACGTCATGCCAAGCACGTCTTGCTCGCACCTCCTGCAATCTCCTGCACGGCCAATCGGCCCAGTGGCACGGCCGTTACATGGTATTTGCCCACATTGGCCAGTCCGCCACTGTCTGTGAGTGTCACAGTCGTGTGTTGAATGTCGCAGATTGTCATTTTGGATGGATTTCAATTGGCTGTAAGTATATCTATCGTTCATCAAATCACTCTGAAAGTGATCCAAACGATATTGTCCTCCACTATCGTTGTCGTTATAGTTATGGTGTGGACTCTGCCATCCACTTGAGTTACAACGATTTTTATTGTTATTATACTTATTTATTGTTTTCTCTATACTTATTGTTCTTGGTGTGGAAGGCCCGTAAGTGCTAAATAAATACGATTAAATACTACTCTTAAACTTTTGTCACAAGATTAATTAAAATAATTTTGCCAAATGTATTGTAATAATATATTTTCTGGACTGGGGGTGATTTATTTCCCCCCGTAATCACAAACTAGTAGCAAACCTCATCTGCAGGAATTTCACATTATGGCCACCACCTGGAGTCATGGACCCTCTCTCCATTTTGCTCCTCAATACAACTGTTTATCATGCACTGTTCTGCTCATTATTCCCACCTCCAGAAAGGTCATTTGTCAAACCCCTTTTAATTGGGTTATTCTTAATTGGACAAACACAGCCCTCCAGAGAGTGCTCATTGAAAATGCTGATAAGTACCTGATTGTGACTGTGCCCATCATCCTTGCCATGTTGCAACACAGGGGCAGTGGAGAGCCCAGGGTCTGCAAAAGTGATAATTAGCATTTTTTATGCACCAATGCAGATAAATTGAAATGTTTGTTTGGAAGAGAAAGGAGAAACTTCTCGCCCATATTATGCCCCATGTGTTCCTTTATGAATAGGGAGTATTTAATATCTAGAGACAATTTTTGCCATCTGTGCAGATGTTTGTGAAGTTATTTTTAATTGTTTGTTTTCCATTTTCCTGGCTGAGACTTCCCAGAAGGAAAGGCGAACGCACTCCAGTTTCCCTGGCTAGCTATTTGCATTGCATTATCGTGCAGGTGCAGTGGATGTGGAAGGGTCTGGAACCACACTAATGAACAACCTTGTTTTAATTAACTTCAAGTTAAAATGGCGTGAAATTGAAAATGATTATTGCCAAAGTAAACATGCCTAATTAGGATATAAGAGGGTGTAAGTAAATTATTTGATAACTATTGTTTATTTGAAGGTGTGCGTCACCTGGGTTTGTGTTTGAAATTAAACTTGGCGGTGAAAACTGTATAATGGCTGGAAGGAATGATGGTTTTTAATCCTCAAACTACATCAGGGACCTTTTTGGGCCTTCATCCACTTTGTGTCCTTGCCATTTGCCATTCAAGAGTATAAGTTATTTATTTCAGTAAATTAGCAATAAAAAAAAAATGTTTGGAAAAAGTGTCTCCAGTACTATATCAGTACTTAAGGGGTGACACTAGTGTGAAACTATAACAAATTTGTGATTTACAAAATTAAATGAAAACACTAATTTCCCACCCTGTCATAAGACAGTGGGCTGTATGGGGAAAAAACTGGGAGTGCGAAACTGCCTGTGTGGAAAAAGCCCTTTTATTCTGAGAAAAAAAGGTCATCCACAAAAACTTCCAGATGGTGGTAGACTTGTGGTAGACAAGCTTGACATTATTATTTTTGTTTGAAAGGAAAATGTCAGTCAGAATTAAAACTCAGATATATCTGTTTCACTATCTATCTGGACAAGGATATTCCACCACCCTACAGTTCATTAATTTCTAATATTTTACCTTTTACTCTATAATATATTTAACTAAATGGTAAAACTGAAAAGTCTAATATATGATATGATTCTCAATAACTCCACTCAAAACAACACTTTATATTCCAATGAGCGCAGTTCAGCAGAACAGATTGAGAGGCTGGCACTGACAGGAAGAAATCTGCCAGTGAGTGATGAATGGGTCTGTCAGATTAGGAACAATTTGATTATGTCTATTGACTCCGGGTTTGATATCACATCATGAGTAGTGAAGCATGTGATATATGACATATGCTCACTCATTACAACTCACGCCGGCATCTTGTCCTTGCTTTCTCCATACTATCCACTCTTAAAAGGTAATATATATTAATATGTTTGATGCGTTTATTCAGGAGTTGGTAATTATTTTCTTTCTGATACTGTCTTTTGTTAGCATCAAAAAAACGTGTGAGCCTTGAAGCACAAGATGGTACTTGAGTTGGATGAACCTTAAAGCTCATCTATGAAACTGATTGTAGTAGACAGGGTACAATTCATATTTTGTGTAAATAATTGTGAAATTAATTTTACCCTAATTTGTAAATGTTCTTACCAACATCTCATAATTGGCTCAATTGCTATTCCTGACCAAAAAACATTACATTAAAAATATTTCATATTTCATAAAATCTTGATTTCTGGGATTGGAGTCAGAGCAGTTCATGACATGCACATTTGGGTTTCTGCTAATTATCATATTATTATAAGTATTATTAGTAATTATTTACAGGTATATTTTATGTCCAGAATAGAGGAATAATACATACATCATTTCCCCATGTTTTCCTAATGTAGTCATATTCATATTCATATTTAGAAGTGATGCCACAGTGGAAACAATTACATTCCAACGTTATCTAATAATTGAAGATATCCTGAGAATTTACTTTCTATTGAACAAATGTTTCATAAATATTTGGGCAGGTGGCCTGGCACACGAAACCACAATATCAATCAAGTTCCAGCCAATGACAATTTGCCTAATCTTCTAAATAGTAATTAAAGATAGATATCCTGCTTAAAAAAAACAATACAGTTTAGCCATTTTCAACTGTTTTCTCAGACTTCAGTAGTGTGTATGGAAAGCCGAGTGAGTATATTAGATGTCCTTCATACCATATGTCAAAAACACACACTATTTCACTATTGAGCTGCTAGACTCTGACATGTTAACTAGTCAATCATGAATTTAGGTCTCCAGTTAACTAGTGCATGCCATTGTATGTTACTAGTTCACCAGTGAAGGCTGAAATGCTATCTAGTTCATTTGGGAAGGCCAACATCCCCACTGCTTCAAGCCTTTTTAGCCCCTACTTGTAAACTAGATGGAAGCTTTGTTTGGTCTGTTGATGTGTGTGATGGTGAAAGGCACAATCTCTTTTGGAAACAACACACAAGCCATGATGCAAAGCTTTCTGTTAAACTGCTGAAATCACTGATCCTTGTTTGGATAACCAAGTGCTTCTTACTCTTGGAATTCATTAAAACCTTATCAGTGCTAAGCGTGATTGGTGATTAGTGTTGGTGTTCATTTACCAAAAGAAGTGGCAAAGTTTGTGTGAAACTCAAAGTTAGGTTCAGACAATCTGATGGAGTAGAGAAATATTGAGATGGAAACATTTAAGAAGCTGTTAGACAAACAGAAGACCAAATCCAGGTGTTTTCAATTATCACTCGAGTATTTCAGTATATATCTCTGCATCAGGATGCTTTTACATAACCTTTAAACCATGGCCATGTTAGCAGAGGGGAGAAAGGAAGGCTTTTATTGTCCACAAAATGAGCAAGCTGTGACACAGCACTTAAAAGACAACAAATGGAAATATGTTGATAGATAAAAAGCTGGAATGGGGCCATGTGGGCAAATTATTATCTGCCGCATGCTCTTTGTTTCATTGTTGACCTGCCATCTGCATAATAACTATAAAAAAAATAACAATAAAAACATAAAAAATGAGGGGAACACTTATCACAGAATGTTTTTAATTCATCCTTTAATAGTTTAATGGGGTTGATTGGTTTGGTTGTGAGGAGCACACAGCAGAGAATAATTTATTGCATTTTCTAAACCACCAAGAAAAAGGGAAGAAAAAAACAACTACAAAGTAGTATTAAGTATATCACTGGAAAATTTGAGCCTGATTAAGCTGAAGAGAGAGAGAGTGAAGAACACCTTCAGATGTGAGCAAGAAAAGATCTCCCAGTTTGCTTTTATTTATTTATTTTTTAGTAGATGTTAGTAGATTGTAGATGCTTTTATACTCTAAGCCTGTATGGCATCCTTCCGTGTTTTGAAATTTGCCAAACGGTGTTGTTAAGAATACTACTATGACTACTACTACCACTATTAATACCACTACTACTACTACTACTACTACTACTAATAATAATAATAATAATAACAATAATAATAATAATGATAATAAAAAAATAATAATGAAATGTAATGTAATAATAATAAAGTGTTATCCAATTTGTGAATTGCTGTTTTTTTTTCTGTAAAATAAACCAAAAGAAAATCCTCTGGCAGCGATGCACAAAGTATTACGAGGCTGTGAAGGATACATCAATGTGTACTCCTAAAAGGAGGGAGGCTGCTTTTCTAGCCACATTTGGAGAAGCCTTCGAGTTACGAGTGAAAAGAGACAGCCTTCCTGCAGCGTTGTGACATCACGCACCCTTAAAATGCAGCCTCCCTAGCGTGCAGACCCCAAAATGTGTTGGAGCCTGAGTAACCTTTTTTCTTTCTTTTTTGTTTAACTTGTATGAATTGTTTGCCAGCAGTCGTCTGTGTCTTGACTATTCACCATCTCACTGTTCACTTCTTATAGTAGTTCTTGTGCATCCACTTGTCAGAAAAAAATTAGCACATGACAACCCCTCAGGTCCTGGGTGCGGGGGGCAGTGAACAAAAAAGTATTCTGTGAACTGGAATTTGCAAAAAGCATGTATGACTTCAGACAAATACAGTTCAGGGACAGTCACTTTTTATTAGCATCATGCAAAGCAGTGATACTCAGAGGGGCTGTTCGATGATGAAATGCTTACTGCATCCAATCTTTAAACCGCCTCCCCTTTACAAACCTGCGCTTCATCACAGAGTCATCTATCTATCTTCGTTTTTCTTTCACATCCTCAAAGACGATGACTCTGAACATCCAGTAAAGTTGATTATAATCTGGAGCTACTAACTGATACTATGAGCGCAATGTATGGATATGAATGGCTCATACCCTTGAAGAAATTAAGATACATTTTCTAAATAACAACTGAAGATTACATAATACAACCAGACATCTGAGTAAATAAGGGTAAGGATGGCTACACGCTAGAGGAATAAAGACCAGATTTGATGGCCAAATTGAATTAAGTTTATGTTCCATTCCAGCTAAACTGATAAAATGATCAGAATATTTGAAGGGTGTACATATTATTACACACATAATTGTATGCGAGACACGCATACAATACAGTACAGGTTTTTAGCTGAAAACATTACTAACACTAATTTAAAAAATAAATAAATAACAGAACATTGATGTACCCTCTGAATCACTTCCCTCCACCTGAAAGCTTTTCTTGGAAAAATAAACACCTCTGCTTTTTTTTGTTTTTTTACTGTGCTTAGTATTGTATTAATTTGTATTCCACTACCTTATGTTTCTCTTACAGCCTAAAGTTATTTGTTTCATGTTCTGTATGAAGGTACAAAGTGCTAAGAGACAGGTAAGTGCATTTTTAGTTATTCATCAAAAATGAAAAGCACAAGAAAAGCACTGAAGAATATAGGTTTGGCAGATCAAAGACTGATAACTGCAATGATATATTAAACCAATTAATCAACTATTTCCTCATTGTTTGGTTGTGACATTATTGGCCAGGTATGAAAAAAATCCTTGCAAAATAGATTGGGGCCTAGGCAAGTTTATTGACAAAAAAAAAATTCACATGTCTTGCCCTTACTGTACAGTATCTCTTTCTAAATTAGGCCTGTTTAAATTAAAAGTGATGGCACAGATGTTTGCAGATAGATAACATGATGCATAATACATTCAATTTTCAAGACAGTCTGACTGCAGACCTCCAGTGATAGTACCTGTCTCACCCCTTTTCTGCACACCATCATTGACAGAGCCACCTCCACTGATAGGACTAGAAGTTAAAACATACGATTTCAAAGTAAAAGTCACATTTAATAGGAATAATAAATATCGGTCGAACAAGAGACGGAAAGGCACAAATTAATAAAATTACATATATTTTGCAGTGTATTAAATAAAGATTTGAATGTTTTGTGTGTGTTGATGTGTGCTGATGCTGTTTAGTCAAAAGAAAAGTAGAAAGTAAGACATTTTCTGATTCACAGTTAAGAAGTAAAGGCACATATTACGATAAAGAAAAGAAAACAAAAAAAAAACAAAAGTGATGATAAAACAGGGTGCCCTGTCACACAAAACTATACTTATCATAGTCTTGTCATAGTTTTCCTCCACATGCAGTTATGCATTTTATCTATTATTGCCAGGGGGAATGGACTTTCTTTATCAAAGTAGCTTTGAAACTGATGTCCATATTGTGGTGCATCTAAAAACAAGTATGCATGCACTCTGTTTCTCATTGGAAAGGTGTGATGCAGTCGGGGATTGCTACCATCCAGGAGGTACACTCCATTTTTCTCACTGCAATGCTGTTTGATAATCAGATGATGTTTTCAGGGCTCAGCAGCACAAAGGGCAGAGCTCTGAGGAAAATGCTCTGGTCTTAATGAAAGAACAAAGAGTTGTCAAAGGCAGGAAGGAAACCTGCTGTAAATTGTGACAGGAGACTTGTGGTTTTTAGTTTATTGTCAAAGTCAAAAAAGACATTTGAATTCATGTGAAATAAATGGATCTTTAAAAGACTGCAAAAAAAGTCAGTTAAATTGCACAGTTTTAAGGCATGATTGCATCTTTTAATGATTATGAAGATTAAATTTATGTCAAGGATTAGACATTTTTTCAATTGTGAAACTTCTCAAGCAGCCAGAGCAGCTCTCAGTGGGGTTTGTAACTCTGCTAAGGTTGACGAGTCCCACACATGTCTGTCTGCCAGTGGAAATATACCAAACAAGTAGCTGTCACAATGTTACAGAAGATTCTAAAATTCAGACGGTTCATTGTTTTTACCTCTACAGAGTTTGATGGTAAGTGGTTGTTTTTAATCACACGCACAGCGCACGCACGCATATATACACAAACACACACACACACACACACACACACACACCTAATTTGAACTAATCCGAACCTCTGATAATGAAGCAAACTAAGCAACTGTTTGATGCCACCATATAGAGTTATGTTGAGACAAAAAACGTACTAACAGAACAGAATCCATATTTAATGCCACCTGGGATCTGTATGACCGACGAAAGAGGTCAGAGTGAGCAATTGGTCATCAGGACAGGAGTGGTTCTGCTCAGGGGGGCCTGCAAACTGGTGGCTTTAGCCAGGAGCCATTTCCATCTGACTCAGAGCCCTGGCGCACTGTCACAGTTTTGTTGGCATTTTGTAACTTTTAAACTCTGTTTTGCATGTAAAAATATTAAAAGGTCATAGGATTAGGGTGTCATGACAAAGAAAATAGAGTAGTGCTCATCATCTCAGAAAGTTCCACTCTGTAGATAATATTGTACACTGACATTTACACGACTGTTGACACCCTTGGTGCATGTAGCTCGTCTGTCTCCATTTTTTGACTCCTAATGACATTTTGAGCAAGTCCCCTCAAACCAGTTAACAGTGTACAATAGCAACTGCTGATGTGTTCAAATCGATAAGAGCAGAAATACAGTGAAGAAACAAATCAATTACTGTGTAAACTGTAGACTTCGATGTCCTGGGATCGATAGATGAGATGTATTACTTTGCAGACACCCATAACAACTTGAAGATTCTTTTCCACCCCACTTTGAGCAGCTTGAACACAAAGCTCTTTTACATTGATGACCCATTTAGATTTGAGATTTTTATTGCTACCATTACTCCACTACATATGAATTTCAGAAATCTAAATTGTATTTACTGGAATGGAAAATGTGAGTGAGCATCATATAGGTAGGCCATGCTCCTGGTAAATAGTTACATTTTCTATTTAGTTTTAATGTGACAATAATTTAGCTGTTGCTTGCTTTCTGCTCTGATGTGTCTGAGAAAAGGCAGCATCATTTTCTTCATTGTTGTAAAACACACTACAGCACGCTGCTGGTTTCATTCCAGACAGTGATCAATAATCTGCCGTAATATGTCCCAAGTGCAGCGGAAGGTGAAGTCTCATGTCTTTCTTTGCTCAGATGCTTTACATCTGTCAAAAAGATGGAAGCCATTACTGCAGAGATATCTGAGCATGGAGCTACACATAGGAAGCACAAAACATCAGTGGACAAAATAACACACTGACCATCTGAAGTGGTGTGCAGGTAAAAGGCTTATATTATGAATAAAGGGAAATAATTAATGAAGATTATGTAAATTGTGTCAACCATTTAGTTTATAAGGCGCTTATAAATAAAATGCATTATTATCATTATTATAAACAATAAAAACTCCAGTTGTCTGTTTGTCATATGGTGCTTTTCCACTATGTGGCACTGGCTCCACTCTACTCTGCCTCTACTCTACTCTACTCTACTTGGCATGGTACCTGGTGTGTTTTCACTGCAGGAGCCATGCGGCATAATTCCATCTTCAATGAGACTTGGCCGCAGCTGTAATACATATGTGGAGCCGGCCAAAATGCTGTATTCATAACGAACATGATCAACATGATGTCATTGCAAGAAACGCCAGTGTTGCACCACTTTAGCATATTTGGTGCACTGATTTTTGAAAGTACATCAAACATTTATCGCATTCACCGCAAACACGGTGGCAACGCTGCAGTGCTGCAGCTGCTCAGTGACAGAATTCCTGCAGTGGAGCAGAGCTGTGCCGAACGGTGGACACCGGACAAAGCAATATATTTGAATGAATAAAGTTTATGAAAGTGAACCATGAGAGTGTGAATGTGGCTGTTTACTTCATGTTCAGGCAGCTGTGACCGCTGACAACACAGTTACAAAGAGATTACGATTTTCGTCCTTATCAGTCCTGCTGAGATTTGGAATCTAAACAACTATAATCTTGCCAAGAAAAATGTAAAACTGCATTTTGTGACATGAAACAGTTGTATTTTGACAGTATTTTGATATATTTTGGATATATTTTGTGCATGATCCACATTGATGATGTATTGGCATTTCTCTGTGACGAATTAATGGGCTCAACATCAACACTAATTTCTGTGAAAGATGAATTAAATAAGGTTCTGAGCTATTCATAACTATAGCTATACATTTTGCAGGCATTGGCAACCTGCAGATTGAACCTGACAATTGGGCATCCACTGTTATTATGTATCGTCTACTGTTATTATTGTCCTATGTATGCATTTTCCTTACCTGTCAAACTTTTTTTTTCATGGTTTGATATTCAGTTTTTCAGGACATTGTTTATATACAGCAAATCATTTCGGTATATCATTTTATTGTATAATAATTTGTGCCTTTGTATATTTGCTTGTTGGTCTGAAAGTACATTTTCAATCTTATTTCATAAGGTTGTGAATTGACTTCCGGTCCTCACAGTGGAGTTAGCGCTTATTTTGAAAGTCTTCAATCCAAAAATCATCTTGGTTGAGGTGGCTTTTTTTTTGGAAACTTTTGACTCAACTTCCAGTCCTCTCAGTGGAGGTGGCCTTGTCAGGTCAAGTCTGCAGGAAAGGTCCTGGCAGGTCCTGACAGTGAAGATAATTGCACGTAAAAGGGGATTTTCCAATATTATTATTTCCAAGGATATAGTAATTATCAATTGTGATAGATAAATAATAATTGTGAACTGTAGTAATGATTAATCATAATTTTATACATTTCATACAGATAAGTATTATTAATACTGTTTGGCAAGAGGCAACATTCCAAAGGGTGGGGACCATCAACTGATTCACAGCCCCAAAATTGTGGTGTTAATAGCTGCAACACACACTAACAATTACCGATTGTGTTCTTGTTCAGCTTCCGATTCAGTTCATGTACAGAACACCCATACCATTCTATTTTAGGATGAACATTTTTACTGACCAAGATTCATTAGTCAAAGGGGCTTTATATGATATTTTACCACTAGATGTCACAGTGAGAAGCAGCATTTTGGATCAAAACAAAGGCTCCTGCTCACATTACAGCACGATATCTGATTTCCTTTCTATCTCAATTGCATCTGGATAGGTGACAATCTGATTTTATGCATTGTGAAGAGTGAGAATGATTCAAACTCCTTCTGGAGATGGTTTCATATCCGATTAATACCAGTTTTATATACTTAGTCAACTGCTCAAGTGATCCAGATTTGGAGGGGTTGTGGTGCCGCTGCTGCAAGATGAACAGCAACTGCTCACTGAAGCTCACAATAATTGCAGTACAGAACGTAGCAATATTGATCTCTGGTACTGTGGCCATGCTCGTCTCGAAACATAGCCATTAATGGCCACAGTGACAAAGGAGAGGTCTACATTTTGTGCATTAAACAGCTTGAGCTTTACCCTGTAGTGAGCGATCACTGTTTGTCATGCCAGAGCAGATTCATTCATAATCACAACTCAACACCAAGACTAATTGGAAAGCAAGAGATAGCTGGTCCATTCTTTCTGTTTCCATGAAAATATTTCCATCACAAGCACACGGTGACCTTGTTACCATAACAACTAATCCAAATTGGGCACTGGAGTGCGGACGCTAAACTTGATCAAGAGCTGACAGTAAAGCGTCAAGATCAGATTTGAGAAACAAATCACATTTGACTGCAGAGTGAACAGGGCCACAGGGTCAGTCCTCTCCACTTGCTTTAAGTTTTGTTTTTGCTAGTTTTTTGCCTTAGCAGCTTGTACATGTCGGTGTAAATGCAATCATAAATCTGTGATGCATCTATGTTTCTGTGTGATTGTTGATATGGCGGAGAAGTCAGAAGCTTATGAAGGAAGCTTGCACAAAGATCATGGTTAGGCACAAATTGGTCTTAATCATACAGAGAGGCAAGGACACTTGTTTAGTACGCCTGCAGGCTTTTCTCAGATAAAGCGCAATTTACCTCTTAAACACGTAATGGCCCATATACAAAACTCAGCAAAAACTCTGAGCACTGCATGTGAGTAAAACAATAATACCATTTTATTGGTAAGACACAGTGAATTATTGACCAAACTACATAATTCTTACTCTGCCTAGACTTCTCTTATTTTTATGAGGGTAGTGATGGCAGGTAACCGTCGATCAGGTGTAATTTAAATTGACGTGACTGATGTGTTACGTCAGCCTTCGTGTGGCTGATGGTGGTTATTCTTCTGTGCCCCTCGGGTAAGAGGGAAAGTCGACCTTCAAGAGGAGGCGGCGTTTGACCGTCTTAGTCCTCAGGGTATGTGTTGCTCGGGTCCGGCCAGGTTTGTGTGTGCCAAAAAGTAACATTGACCGAAGATGAGTTAGCCAACTATTGGTCCTTACAAGATGAGTTCTGGGGGAGGGGAATAAGAGCTGATGGAGTTGCAGATGCTGCAAAGAGGATTGCCAGTTCGAAGAGAGCGAGTTAGTGAACTCTCCAACAACTCTATATCTTTATCCACATTTTGCATTTGATGATTAATTAACTCAAGTGCAATAATAAACATGTATGTTAACATTTATATATCTGGCGCTACTTGGCCAAGAAATATACATTTTTACATTAGCTTTGTATTATTTTGGCATCAAGCAAAAAGAGGAAAAATTAGGAAACCCGATGTGGGACTCATGGAATGTTTGCTGACAATCAAGTCTGTTCTCATTGACCTGTGTTGATGAATGCCGTTTGATCTGGAGTGGGATGTGTGCACCAGACACTGTGTCATAAGGATAGCATAAGGAAATGTTCAATAACCCTCCATTTTGTCATGGCAGCATCCCTGCATGCCATGTCAGGTAATGTTAAACTCTGACAAGATAAGAAAAGAGGGAGGGAATAAAAGTAAGGGTTGCATCAAAAATGTTCTGCTATGTGTACAGGTCTGAGCTAATCAACAATGTAACAAAATTGTTTATAATGTGCAGAAGCAGAATATAGTGGGTCATTCTCATTTTACACAGGTGGGTGTAAAAACCTCTAGCAATGTTAAAATAAAAGATAAACTATGATTTTCATACTGTAACACCAACTATCACAGAAAAAAAATACTTTAATTGAAAAATATGTCAGTCCTCATCTACTCTCCATTATTATTTATACAAAAAAATAAGTCTGTCACGTGCATACAGACTTGTAAACAAAGGGCCCATTGTTTTGAGCAGCCCCCTCACAATATAGTTTATAGTAGAAGTAGTATAGATAGTTAGCTAGTAAATGCTAGCAAACTTAACATTACTTGTCAAGGTTAGGGCAGGCCACAAAATCAAGTCTGTAATTTTTAATGGCAACAGCTGTGAATAATTTGGGGAAAACAAACTTTCTAGCTTGACAAAAGTACTTGAAACAAAAAGCAAAATGTGGTACAATGACAAGTTTATCATACAACTATTTTATCACGTTACAATATGATACATATCAGAACAATGAACACATCACGTTATTGAGTGATAGTTTTGATAATGACGTCATAAAGCGGTAGTTTATTGTTAGCACAATAAATATATCACATTCTAATTTATTTTTAGAACCATAAATGATAATACATTATACATGATAATAAAATACCATGCTACAACGTATTCAATTTATTGTTCCCAAAATAGACTAAAAAACTGAAATAAAAATAAAGAAGACTGCCACGCTCTGGCTGTATCTTGAATAATTTGGAATATCAAACAACCACATGATGAACCGGTCTGTTGCACTCATTTGTCCGCCGTCATGCTGTCAATCAAATAAATTGCAGCAGAATTATCCATGATTGCATTTGAAATGCAAAATAAGAAATGTTTTTTAGAGCAGTAGGGCTGTAGACTTGCCAGCAGCTAATGCACACTTCATTGAGGATGTCTTATTATTTATTCCTAAATGTACATCTGTATCAAGATGCCACAACAGGCAGCCATTTTCTCTATCAGGCTACTCCTATTAGGACAAATCCAGTAATCTTATTAATTACTTCTCCAAATGATAAGGTGGATGCAGGGGGTCTGGGGATCATATTTCATGAATTACATAAAATAAAAATAGACACTCCTACGAGTATTGCCTTGACTTCAAGACACCGCTTTCTGTGGTTTTCTCGAGTGCAGCCAGGATGAGTGCTGTTATTTATCAGAGGGCTGCTACCTGTGATGTCTAGATCCAAGCATAGCAGCAGGTGATGCAGTTGACACCCTGGAAACTCAGTTGAATCATGCAATGGAGTTGCTGCCCTTCAGCAATTACAGTTATGAAGCCATAAATCAGAGCTTAATAGGAGTGAGAAGGACAGAGAGAGAGTGCAGAATGAAGCGAAAAGATATGTGCCACCTCAGTAGAATTGTCTCCTCATGTTAATTTATTCAGCAGTATACCCCAGACCCACCAAGGTGCATTTTCATTTTCACCAGTCTTCTTTGTATATTAGCTTTATATAAATATAAATATAAATATAAATAGAGAGAGACGTAAAAGTGACAGAGATGTGCTCCAACCATATCTCTTGCGAGGAGAGGGGCAAGGTTGTTGGAGGAAAGTGCTCGTGCTCCCAACGCTTGGAGGCACAAGGCTCGTTGTAGATGCCCATCGTGCAGCTAGGTGAGTATAAGCAAAGGTTAATCCTCTCAGACAGGCAGAGGAGAACATCTCCAGTGCGACAGGCTTCCTGTCCATTCACCAATGCCTCAGCTACCTGCAGGCAAAAACCTTCCCTGTCTGCCCGTAGAGGCCATTTGCCTAAACACAGGGACTTACTGTCCCAGAGTCAATAGAAATGGAGTATAGACATTTCACTGTGAAATTCAGACATTCAGACAACTACCTTTTTTATCATGCTCCATGGTTCTGATTTATGGGGTCTATATGCAACATTTCCACATTAAAATGTCTACAAACAGCTCATCCTGTCATATGCACTGAACCTATTACTTGTTGAGGTAACAAGGAGTGAGTTGCTGTTTGTTCAAGTACTGCAGCTGACCTTTGCCACATGAACAGGTAAGATTTCAAAGGTTATGCTAGGCCTGGCAAGTTTTTATAAATCTGTCCTCTGCTTCTCCTTTTCTTTCCCTGACACTTCTCTCTTTAAACCACACATTCTTGTCCAGGTTATCTCTTGTTTAGAGGAACAACAAAAGAATGTATTGACTAAACTGAGGGGTTCGTACAATTTGATTGAATTTTTCAATCCAAAGGTGTATGAATGTTATTTGTCTGTGTACAGCAGTGCAGGTTGCTGGTTAGACTAAAACATTCTCTCCCATTAAAATAACATTACACAGCTGCAATTAGCAAAGGCTGCTCATTATCTCAAATCTTGAAGATTTGAAATAATTCCCATGCCTACAAGTGCCTGTTAGGAACCTGTCATATCCATCTGTCTGTGTCTATGTGTGAATGTGTTTGATACGGCTGCTGTATACAATGTCAATTTCCCCACTGAGGGATAAATAAAGGTCTATCTAATCTAATCTAATCTAATCTAATCTAATCTGTGAAAGAATAGACCTTTCTCTGGACTTTTAAAAATCATTTCACTCCAATCTACCTGTACATGCTTTAAGTAAAGAAATAAGTGATTGACGTACATTTTGGTTACTAATCAGTTTCCCCAACCCTAACCCTATCCTAAACAGTAACAAGTAAGTAAACAGTTTTATTAAAATGGAAAAATAAAATTGATAAACCTCTAAAAAATAGTGGCATTCAGGGACTAGCGATGCTCTGCTTCCACAACCCTCCACGTCGGCAGGGGCAGGTCAAGGGCTCTGATTGTCAGTGTTTATTAATGGGCCCTGCTGAGGGGGCAGACAGCAGGGTGATCTCTGTGATGATGATGTCTTATTGCTTTCCTCAGGTGCATACATATTTATGGTGAGCCACCACCTTGATGCCGGCTTGAAATATCTGCTTAACACTCTGCCCTGGTCGGCTGCTCACCAAAGCAGAATCTGAATCTGAGCACAGGCATGCATTAGCATTAACAACAGTGTATTAACCTTAACAAAGCACGGAATGACTTCCCCCCACTAGCATTTACATATATTGCAGAAAAACATGCAAAATATTCACACATTGAATCAATTTGGAGAAAAAAAACACAAAAACAACAATACAAAACCAAATAACGCAATGCTATGCATTTCATACAAGAGAAGCTGCTCTGATAATGTGATGATGCCTGACAGTCGTAATGTCAGCACTTCATGTTAATCAGATGGCTTTTTGACCACCAGTTGTATTAATTGGAACTAATTTGTGTGACAGATTGATTTTTGCCACTACACGTGCATGCATTAAATATTAACAGCAACACTTCCCCAGGGACAGTTGGGATTCGAAAGGGCAGCTCATACGCAGTGATTTGCTTGATTTAATATGGACTCTTCATTTCAAGCCAACAGATTTGTTTTACTTACTTATTCATGTCTTTGCAGAATTTTTACTCTCTTCAATCTTCTCTTCTCCCCAGCAATGTGGATTTTGATATATGAAAAACAGAGTTGATAGAATCTGCTTTCAAAATGAAATATGCATTACATATCAGTCAAATTCTTCAATAATTGTCTTCTTTCGGCTTCTTTGAAGAGAGCCTTTACACAGCTGTGTTGTAACTGGCTCAAGGAATGTGTCTTCTACATAGGTCTTCCTGGTCTTTGCTTTTCTTTCCTTTCTGCATATTCAGCTGCAGGCAGTTATACCACACATGTCCAAAACAAGGAGTCCCAAAGTACCTTGTGGATTATTCTAACTACAAATCTTCATCATATTAGCTGTTTAGCTTTATCATTAGGGTTTTAGCAGTAAACCGCTCATCTGTTTCTGTAATCACTAATTCCCAGTGTTTGCAGTGTCTAAAAACGCTATTTACTCCATTATTCACAAGATAGCAAGTAAGATAATGACTGGATTTCTCGAAGCTCTTACCATGCTATAAGATTGCAGGAAGGCTCTTATAAATGAGTTACCCATTTCCCAAAGCCTTCATAGACTACAAAGTTCCTACTGAACAGAGAAATTCTAAGGGCAATCAGAGGGCACACACAAGCGAGCGTAGCGATCGAAAGCTTCCATACTGTCCCGCAGCCTGAATGCACACTCTTGCAGCCTCCTTAACTTGAAGTGTGTTCTCTCTTTCTTTTTCATTTTCTATCTATCTATCTATCTATCTATCTATCTATCTATCTATCTATCTATCTATCTACCTACCTACCTACCTACCTACCTGTAAATATATTCCAACATATTAACTGATGCTATTCTAACTTATATTCTACTGTGTGTGCTCTAATAGTCAATTTGTTCATGTATTAGTTATTATCATTTTTCCAGAGATATAGTTTTAGTTTATTTATTATGACAATAATGATCATCCCCGCTTCTCCAGCATGCTTACAGTAATGAGGATGGAATGACATTTGTATTGAAATTTTATTTACCCGCCTGTGAGCCAGACGTGTCAATAGTGCAGAGAGTACCAATCGATGACAGCTTGATCTCACTTTATTTGGCTCCTTACCTTACCTTGTCCAGTGGGAGGAAGTGACCATCCAAGAATAAGTAAGAAAGATATTCACAGATTTGGCCTTCCCAGCTGAATAACTTGATACAGGGACATTCACTTTTAAAAAACTACAACTCCTAATCATAAGGTAAGAGCTATTACCTGATTTTTTTGTGCATCATCTGCTGTAGTGCAATGGCACAAATATCATCCGCAAATTACATTATCAGCAAATAATGCTAGTATAAATGTTAATAATGTCGTCAAAATTATGCCATACATAGATGGGTGCCTGAACTGTACCCTACAGCTTTTTGATCAGAAAATGTTTTGATCAAATTTAAAAAAGGGAGGGAAAAATAAATATTGGACAATCATTCTATTATTAAACAATGTACTGTCACCAAATGTTCACAACTCATAAATGATCTCTCTAGTTTACACTACCACTCTTGATTACAAAAATATGCTTTTCATCTATTTTTCAGGATTTATTAGAATCCTTTATTGTTAACCCTACCTTGGCTTTATTATAAGCCAATCTGTTAGATCACCTGTGCATGCTTCATATACCTGGAATGTAAACAACCCTTAAGGGATTACTTTAATCTAATTGCAATTTGGCATTTCCAGCCACTCCAACACAGTGACATACAAATTTGCATTTGTAAATGTAATTTTAAGGACAGTAACCAATATGGCTGGACCTCAACCAAAATATGTCATTTACTCCACCTCACTAAGATTTTTTTATTGCATTTGTTCTATCAGTCTTCTTCTATTTCTTTGACATTTGGTCTTTGATCCGAATTTGATGCTAAATGATCCAACTGA
>CAESWR010000033.1:496542-513732 GCA_903171835.1 Mullus surmuletus | reverse complement strand
GTTGTGGTCGTGTTTCAGAAGTGCAGTTTTCTGACACCAAAATGACAATGCATCTTTAGACAGGTGCATCTTTATCTTACTCCTTTTGATGCATCTTTCCGCACACAGATCAACCAAATTAGTGCTGCACAACCTGTGCTGCCAAGAATATTCAGTTGCACCTGGATTTGTGCTTACATTAGACCTGCAGTGTCCAATTGAGCCCATAGAGCTTCTATTGGTGTTTTCTTTTACTTAATTCCCGCCTGCTTTACAGAGAGCAATGGAAGGACGATTGCATGTTGCGCTGTGTCACTGCCAGTGTTGGGAGTAACAGCGTTTAAGTAACAGTAACAGTGTTACTAACTGCGTTATTTTTTCATTAACAAAGTCATCTAAATAATTACTTTTCCCATCGTTGCAACGCCATTACCGTTTCTGAGATCGTAAAGTGGCGCATTACTACAATTTGAGTGAATGAATGGCAGCGGTGTCAGGCTTTCTCACCCACACATCAGCTGCCAGGAGCATAGCAGGGGTGGCAGGGGCGGGGCTTGCGGACAGGCAAGCCAGGCAGTTGCTTGGAGCCCCCGGCCTCTAGGGGGCCCCCAAGTTGGCCTAGAGGCCGGGGGCTCCAAGTGCTAATAAATGTACTGCACAGCAACGACAACAACGGGCATTTACTACGCAATGATGAAACAGCGTCGTATTAGCAAACCCCCTTGGGGCCCCCCGCGCCCCATCTGCCTTCAGCGCTGTCTGCGTCAATCAGCGAGGTTTGTTTGTATATCGGCCGCCCCTACAGGTGAAAGATATAATTTTCCCCCAGAATACAGACAAAAATCCACGTAGATTCAAGAAGGAATATTGTTGCAATGTTATTTTACATTTTATTCTTGACACCACTGGTTCAGGTTTGTATTTTTGGTAATAAAGAAAAGTTCATATTTTATTTTATCTTGTTGGTGTCAGATTATTTACAACAACGATTATTAATAGGCCTGAGCTTTTGAGGACTTCTGTTGGTCCCTGGACCCCACTTTGAGAACCCCTAATCTCTTCTAATCTATTTTTTTCAGTATACATATCAAATGTCCCAGAAATTGTGTGCAAAAACCTAATTTTTTTCTGTGTGCTTGGATGGGGTAGGGGGGGGGGGGCTCACGAAGTTCTTGCTTGGAGCCCCAAAAAACCCTTGCAACGCCACTGAGGGGTGGTTATGATGACGCTCTTACAAATGTGATGATGATTGGCTGGGTGGGCAGATGCCCTGCTGACACTGTCTCAATCACTGGATGAGACTACTACTATAAACAATGACAATGGCGACAAGCCAGGGGAATTCAAAGGCAGCATTTTCCAACTGGAACTCGAATCTTCTGAAGCACCTCACATCAACGCATGCTAACACGTCACTTTGACTGGCCCACCGGATAGATGAGCCCACCCTCTAAATTTACAGAGCGAGCGGCAAACACACACAGCAAAGCTACTAGCATTGCAGTGTTGCTGCTCTGTTGTTGGCTGCATCAATGAGCACAGAAGTCTGTTTTTACTCCCTTCGTCCGAGCCTCTGAAGACCCAGTGGATCCATTTTATTTTTGCTGGAAATGTATCAACAAAACTTCCCAAAGTTTTGCATGTGTGCGCCCAGCATTTCATGGAGGACTGCTTTCTAAACATGGGTGCATACAAAGCAGGCTTCTATATACAGGTGAATCTGGGATGAAGCGTGGCGGCTTGCCCAGTGGTCGTGTCCGAGGGAGTGCGCACGGTGATCGTGTCCACGGGAGTGCGCACGGTGACCGTGTCCACGGGAGTACACACGGTGGTCGTGTCTGCAGCGGCTCGCTAGCCTTAGGCCGATTCTCAATACCCGAACTTGGGAAGCACAGACTCGCGTCCTCGGTAGTTCAGACTTGCAAGTTGTCGTCGCAAGTAGGGACTACCGAGCACGGGAGGACGGGGGACGGTAGTTCTGCTATTGGAACAGCAGCCTACTCAATGACGTCACCACCTCGCAGTGAAAAGCATTCTGGGTAATTTGTTAGGCTGTGTTGTTTTGATAAACGATCGGTCTGCAGTTGTTACCGACGATAAATAGATCTCCCCATGCTTCTCAAACATTCTCTGAGTTATATGCGATAATTCTGATTGGTGTGCTTGTGTTAACGTTACTTTTGTTAGCAGAAGGCTGGTTAGTTGATCATAGCTGATATTAGCCACAGCAGCTCAGGCTAATGAGGAGTGCTGGTGTACCATGTTTGTTTGTTTGTTGGTTTGTTTATTGAGAGGTGTTGTACATGGCTGCAAAGTTGAGTTGATAAAGGCTGCAGCAGAGCTTGAGGTGTGTGTTTGGGCTTGATTACTATTACTATCAACTGTAAATCAACTGTAAACCCGTTCTCAGTAGAGCAAGTTTTAGACTGGCTGAAATTCAGGACCAAGGCTGACTTTGGGGTGATACACTTTGAATACGATGTTGTTCGACCTCTGACACCTGTATGAAAAAATGTATAATGGGACCTTTAAGTAAGGAAAAAAAGTCACTCAATACAATTTTAAAATTAATTGAATATCAAATCTACAGGAAACAAAGGGGTCTGGTCACTGATAGCAGTGCTTTTATGTGTGTCCATAGGCATTTGAACAGATGAGGAAAACTGGACATTGTGACATTGCGTTTAAGATCAAAAATTGATCAAGAGTATAACTGCACACTTGTCCATAATGATAATTATCACTATCTGCACTATATGCAGACCACCATTGCTTTAATGTTGGTGATGCACAATAAGATCTATGTTTTTGTATCAAAATGCTTTTGTCTCATCGACCTTTCCTTTAAGAAAACAGAAAATATCTCAACTCTGCAAATAAGTTTTGAGATTTATCCCGTGCGCAGTGCTCTGTGATTTGTGATGACAGGAGTTGAATATTACACTGATACTGTATGGCACTGTAAATCTACCGCCTCATCTCTGCTTCTACTGTCAAATGTATTCTAAGTTGTATTTCAGTCACGTCCCCTCAGTACTGAGCCCGCTGAATAGAGAAATAATGAGTGCTGTCGAGAGACAATGTCACTATTATTTTAGATCCTCCAAATCTGCCCCTCTCCTCCTGTCCAAGTCCATTTTCGTAGAGGTTTCTCCTCAACTTCCAGTCTTCATCACATTTCCACTGCATCTCTTTTACCTCGCAGCACCCTGGAGATGCGGCACCCTACTCTCTGAAGAGATTTCCCCCTTTCCCTCTTTTTGTGAGCTTCATGTTAAGATCATGTGGAAATGTATGTGTGGAAAGTGCAAAGGTGTTTTTGAAGAGAGGAGCGGATGTGATGGTGCTTTAAGATAAATTATGGGGCTTAATGGAAAAGCCACGACAACGCTAAGGGTGAGAATGTGTCATGCCATCTGAGTAGGCATAATGGTTCATGCTGCCCTGATGTTGCACACTGCGCTGTCTGTGCAATCATAATCATATTTCTTCAACAAACCAAAATAATTTGGATTATGAATCTCAGAGTATATGCACATTTTTCATGGAGAGCAAAGTTGTCTTATAATAGAAAGAGGTTTTTTGATGTTTACCTTTGAATCAAACAAAACTGTAAATCAAATTATTACCTCACACTGTCCACAGCATTTGAATATTGATAATGTAATTGTACAGTAGTTATTGTGATTGTATAGTAGTTTCGAGATTCACAAAATTATTTTTGACTCGAGATTTAACACGTGAATACTTGTAGTGAATCGTGCCAGGGGAAATTGTGGGGGAGAGTGGACAGGGTTGTGCACGGAAAACTTAATGTATCACAATGATTCAGAATTAGTTTTTCAAGGATGACTCGCGTCGTCACCATTGTCATCAATCATCTTGGCAAAGCAGAGGTACCAGCTGCAGGATGTAGAGGAAAGAAGGTGACTTGCTCTGTGCACAGATATATTATTAAATATTATTTTTTTAAGTTGATGTCGACATGAAGTCAATCACATGTACTATTTTGTTGTTTTGCAGGAAGAAAATGGAATTGAATTTGGGGGGAAAAGGATTTTTTCCCCAGATATTGGCACAATGAAAACATGATGAAGAAATAATATGAAAACAGATTTCCTGTCATTGAATTTGATTTGAATTGGATTATTATGTCTTAAAGGTCATCGGGATCTTATAAAGTTGCATTAAAAATATCTCCTTTCTTAAAATGTGAATGAAAATATAATGCATGTAGCTCAATGCATTTACACCATGGTAAATTATCTGACACAGGAATTCATAATTTTCTCTGCCAGATGCTAAAGGAACACCTGATTACCTGTTTCACTTAGAAAGGAGATAGTATTTAGCCACACATCCCTCAAATGTGATAGTGACAGTTAATATGTAGTTTTTATATTATGTTGCTATTATCTTACCTTATTTTCATATTAATTACTCTGCCAGCACAAAAGTGAGCTGATTGTTGCAGCCTCAGCTTGTAGTGCAAACTTGGCAGGGATACACAGTCGTGTTTTAACAGCCGCTTAAATGCTAAATGATGCCTTTAAATGGCTCAGCTGGCAGCCAAAACATAAAAACAATAATAGATTGGGATTCACAGAAGAGAGTTCTTGATTAGACAGGAAAATTTCATTTGGGTAAAGCCTCGGAAGTTAAGGTACACACACAGAGTAATTTGAAAGGCAGAACATTATGTTACACATCCCAGGTTTTTAGAGGCTGATGATTCATTAAGAAAAACCTGATATTGTCTCAGACAAATATGTAGCATTTATCCTTGCAGTGCTCTTCCTGCATCAATCAGGCGGACCCCACTCCAGAAAACTGTATGAAAGTGACTTTGAGTAATATCATTCACTGCTGCAAACAAAGGTAATTTAGTTCCTGCCTTATTTTGCTTGTTTTAGTGTAACCTGAGGCTATTTAGAATGGATCCATCCCAGTCCTCTAACTTAATCTGCCATTTATAGGGCCTGAGAGCTGTGTGTGTGTGTTGGGGGGTGTGGGCTTTGTGTCTCTCATTGGACAAAAAAGTAACCAAGGAAACAACACTGGTGTAAATGTTGTAAATCGGTTAAAACTTGTTTATTTGTAATGTGAGTTGCCAAAGCACACATGATGAATCCGCAAGCATGAGACAATGTTTCTAGACATTCAGGTGCAGGTTATTGTGATTCGTCCCACCCGCTATGTGTTTTCAGGACATTTTGAAGTTGGCGGTGCCAGCCTTGTATGGAAATTTGGACTATAATTAAGGAAAGCATTTCAAAGGTAGCCTCATAAATAATGCAAATGCTGTGTTAAATGTCCCTGACAGCTAATGCTGGCGCTGCAGAACGTGAACCTCCAGAATGGCTGAGCTGGTCTATTTGGTCATCTAGTGCCTCCCTTGGAGTGCTATAAATTGACAGAAATGGGAGACGGCGCAGAATAAATGAGCAAGCCTAAATGAAAAACATTTCCCAATGCTTTTTTTATTTTCTTTTTTTTTTACATGCACCAGAAGACTTCAATATAAATAGTGCAACAGCAAATGCATGTGACTCTCCAACCAAATCTGTGCTGCACCCATTCTTTCAGGTCTATCAATGAAGCAGATATCAGTTATTGATGTTGCATTAGCTATAATGGATTAAAATAAGTGATGCCTTCGGTAATGATTCCACTGCTGCAGGACACATGAAAACATAATGTGGTTGCTTTGATGCCATCATCCATTATAGAGCCATACTAATGTAGCAGCATGTGTTTTTATGACAGTGACATATGATACTGGGGTTGCTGGCTGATGCCAGATATCGGCTGTCAGCACAGTGGAAATATGTGGCTGTCTTTTTAAATGTTCCGGGATTATTATGATGGTTCTGTGATTATTATGATGGACTGTCTGGGATGCTGTTTCAGACAAATCTTGCAAAATGAATTGCAATTGAGGAATCAATTTCTTAAAATATCCCTTGCGAAGTTATTATAACTTAGCGAGAATGAAATGTAAAATAAAAATATTCCATTAAACATTTTTATACTGTGATCTGCCTTTTAGAGTCTTTTGCCCCCGGACAAGTAGACCGACTTACTACCTGATTGCATAATTACCTCCTGTTTCCCTTCATCAGATGTTAATTTCACACCAACTGCTAGTGCAGGTTAAATGAAAGAGCACAGTGCATGTTTGTCTGGTCCGAAGCACTGACGCACTTGAGAAAGAGTTGTTTTGCTGTATTGTAAGAGCCTATTTTTGGCCTTTTTCCCCTTTTCCAGCTTTGAATGTTGCATCACTGCTCAAGCAAGTCACTTTGGCATATTGTGTTACTCTACTCCTGGCTCTTTGCTTAACAGCAGGTGGCGACTTGATTTTCTATTGACTATATTAACAGTGCAGTTTTAATGATTGGATGACCCTTTTTTCATAGATCAATATCAATTATATTGAAATGATATTACAATGAAATGTTATAAAGTATGCTGATTCCTAATTATCATGAACATCCCTATTTGTGTATGTATCATTATTCATATTCGAGAGAACTGTATTGTGATGCATCATGCATTTTGAGACGTTGATGTGCTTTAATCCATGATCCCTGACACATACACACAATCGCACAGTCGCTGTTCTGGGTTTTGGTCAGTGCTTTGAGTGTTGAAGCCCCTAAAAGTCTCATATTTTACTGAGATTATGGAGCAGCCTCTCCAAGTGTTGGTTTTGCCCAGAGGTGTGTGACGGATGTGGGCGATGTCTCTGCCCCAAATCTGGAGGACTGTGCCCTCTTTGATATTCCCTGACTCCGGGGCCTTGCATAAGTACATTGAGACAAGTCAAGGTCACTCCCACTCTGTCACTGGAGCCTCATGAATATTATGATTAATCACAGTCTTTTGGCTCAAAAATAATAATAATAATAATTAGCATCATTTTTATGCACAGGCCACAGATTCAAGGCTTGCTCTTGAGGAATTGTTTATGTCTGTGTCTCTTTTTGAGCCCAATGATGAGGTTATGATTACTTTTAAGCAAAACAAAAGAAACACAAACTGTAGTTGTGCCCTTTGGGTAGGTATAATGTGTGTGACACATGGCATATGAGATGCATCACACTGAAACTGCCTTCATGGAAAAAACAATTGGACCCTTTTTTACATTCTAAATAGCATAAACAATGGCTAGCATAAAACACAACAATGGATAGAACGAGACAAACACGGGGGGCCTGAAGTCTGTGATCACATTCATCTCACCACATATCACAGTGTTGGAAATGAGTTTCATAAAGAAGTGCAGCAACATGTCATCAATGTGCATCCTCCATCTGTGCTACTCTCGTTTTTGTATGATGTATCAAAACAACAAGTGCATTCTTGTGTCACTCGTGTTTTGCTGTAAAAATAAATTATAAATAATTATAATAATACAAGGAAGTTTTCAAACCTCTCAGATGATGTACAAACAGTGGTACTTACAACTTCCATTAATGATTAATGTAGCCCCAATGTTGTCTTCATGATTCAGTAAATTATTTGTTGTCAACAAAAATTTGTTAACATCGATTTTAATTAGGTCACAAGACTAATTTAATATAATGCTGCCCTGAGAGAATTGGATTATCAAGCATTGTAGTGGCAGACGCACTGATGCATAATGTACAACACTCTTACAGGTAATCAGCAGGATTTAGGTGCTTTACTTATTTGTTCTCGAAACCCCTCCCTCTCTCTCTCAACCTCGCTCTCTCTCTCAACCTCTCTCTCTCTCTCAATCAAATAGCTACCCACCCTGAGCTGTGATGCTGCTCTAAGGTTTCTTCCATAGTCTTTCCTTTCCCCTAACCCCAAGTGTTTCTTCTTGTTGGGTCTCTGAAAATATGTAAGTATTTGTGTTGAAGTGCCGTGGGATAACTGTTATTGCCCTGTTATGATTTGATACTATATTGGTAGATTTAAATTGATTTTAACTGAATTCAAGTGCAGATTTACAGAAATCCATATATGAAACCTTACATTTGAAAAAAGAGGATATGCTAGCTGGTATTAAAACAGACTTCAATTCCGGAACAGTTTTAATATTTATTTCACTGGAAGAAGAATACTATTTCTCCTTTGCCAGTCGTGGGTCCAGATAATGCGTTATTCTTAAACTCTTAAACGAGACGTTATCCTCAACAGGAATTATGTGGCTCTGTAGCAAAACAAACAGCTTATATAGTTGTTTGAGTGTCTATGGTCTATCACAATATTGACTCCTCTGTTGCAGCTAATTATTCATGTAGGTTTCATAAGACCCCAGCCAATACATAGCTGACCCTCATAGCTGAGAAACTCTGCAAAGTCCAGTCGCCCCATTTTAGCTGTCAACAAGTTATGGAGTGTGAAAACAGGTGTCTTATTTGATGTTCCAAAAATCAGACTTTTTATTTATTTATTCATTTATTTATTTATTTATTTATTTATTTACTCAAGAGGATGACGTAAAGCACTGAAGTAGAGTTCCCCTCTCTGGCACTTTGTGACATCTACCAAGACGATGGGGGAGGGGGAAAACTTGATGGACAGACATGCGTACAGTAGATAGCATTCAGATGGTCAATGTGTGGTGCAAAGGACTTCATTTATATTTCCCAATGCTTTATATTGGGTTATTGGTGCATTATTATTCTCATGGACATCCTTCTTTAATATTTCTTTTCTTAGCTGTGAACAGTGTGGAATATCAAACCTTCAGAAAGTATAGTTAATTGAAAAATGTACTTCTCTTGCACAACCACTTGTATTTCTATTGCAAATGCGGAATGCAGACCTTTACCGCTAATGTCCGATTGTTTTTTTGTTTGTTTTTTTATCATTTCCCCTCTCTGCGAGAAGAGAAAATGGGATAGCTTTTTGGGGGAGGGAAAAACAAGGACTTTATCACAAATGCTGACCTTTAATTACAAAACCTTTGCAGTGGGAGACCTCAGCTTTTATTTAAGTTGACATTTATAAATACCGAAATGTTCCTTTCAATTGCTGTCTGTTGAAGTCGACGTATTGTTGAGCGATCGGAGATTGCATTGAGATCGCATCAGTCCATTTGTCAAACACTGTAACTATTGGGCTGGAGGGGTTGACAGGATGTGTGTGAAGGACAATGTATAGTCGCTGTGAACTATGCATGTCGAGGACAGACCTGTTAGTAAAGGGCCTCTCCTATCAGTCACAGCAGCGATGGAAAGTCAAGATAAAGATGGTACTCTACTCTGCTACTGTGTTTGTGTACCCATGACAAGAAATCGATTGCGATGGTAACAGAGACAGTTTTACAGTCTGGGCAGCTCTCAGCTTAAATGTTTGTCTGTTGCATTCAATGACACCTCTCTGCAAACTATTACCCACAGGGAGCGGAGAAGAAGTGTGAGACAAATAAACTAAGTGTAGGCCCATGCACTTTACAGATAGAAAACGGATAGTGTGGAAAATTTTCTTTACACAGTGCCAAAGCAGAATCTATCAAAGCTAAGATCCAAGCCCTTTTATTACAGCCTTGGAGGAAATATTACTTCGTCGGCTGGCTTGTTTTATCCCTGATCTTTCTGTCCACCCATCATCACAAGGATTTGGAGGCCTTTGCGTGGATGTGCGCCTTCCACTGCCTTTCCCCTGATGAAAGAGGATTTCCCATCTGATATGCAGTAAAGGTTATCTAGATCGCAGTCATGTTTCTGTATAACGTGCACTGCCAAGCAAAAACAGGAAAACATCCCCCCCCCAAAAAAACTAATTTCAGCTTTGCTTTTCATTATTACCGCTACAAATACGCCGCACTTATGTGGCCATAATTCTCGTCTCAGTCAGCGCAAACATAAGTCCCAGATGCCTTTTGGTCTGAAATGAAAACAAAATCTCTTGGTGATTCTGAGAAACCTTTAGGGTGTTCTTACAGCCCCAGTAGTGAGCACAGCACAGGAGAACATTAACTGGAAAAAAATGCTTATAATTGGAAGTCTGCACAAACATTCAGATTATAGCTTTCTCACAAACAAATGCTTCTGCGGATTTACCACAGTGCAAATGGAACAGAGTAAATAAAAATAGGATATAAATGGGATTGAATAGGATAATGGTTCCCCTATAATCTACTCTTCGACACCAATGTGCTTTTGCACTTATGCTGATTATTTTGGCTGAAAACTATTTACTGCAAGCAAAACTCAAGCTGTAGGCCTCATTTCACAATTCAGTGTTGGAAACAGAGGAAAAGGTGGAGGAATAAGAGGAGAAAATTGTGCCTAAGGCTGAGTCGAGCAGACAAGCAGTAGCTCCACATCACTCACCTGGATTCAAAAACAGACAGAAATAGCACTAAAAGCACCCACTCTCACTTTGTAACTATTTCTTACTGCCCATACACCCCTTTTTTTCCTGGAAGACTGTTCACCATCACATTAAAGCCAGAGGCCATTTAAACCTGCCAGACACACAGATGGCACAAAAAAGAAAATTCAAAGCCTTGAATTTAGTTCAGTTCAGATTTCATTTACATACTTTTACTATTTACATTTAAAGTCAAAGTCAGAAGGCATAAATAAATGATTTCATCCGCAAATGTGCAAATACGTAAGGAAATTATAATATTCTTAAAAAAACTGCAATCCTCTCAATGTTCTGAGTTTTCCCTCTGTCATACACGTTAACAACACTACAGATTAAGTGTTAAAGGGTTCACAGCAAAGTTCACCAAAAAAAAAAAGAAGATTCTCTCATCTGCGTAGTCCACTCTTTTCTCTAGGGTCAAAGTTTACCATGTAATTGAATTAAAGCATGTATGGCCATGTAGGGCTCTATCAAATCCACCATTATGCACAGAATTGGGCAGTAAAGATCCATTTCATTAAAATGACCTCAATTTTTATCTTCAATGCACATCTAAAAACACACCTCTTCCTTCAACCTGTGATTAACTGCCCCGTCATCTCATTGTATCTGTGTTACATTGTATGTATTCTTATTCTTTTGTACAGTGTCTTTGAGTTATGTAAAAGCGCTATACAAATAGAATGTATTATTACTATTATTATTATTATTATTTAACCAATGTGACAAAGTGGGTGTACAATTTGTCACCAAATACTGTATTGCCATACTACATTTTACAAATTTCATTTTATCATTTGTCTCACTTTAAACCATTTTAGTTCACTTTAGTCATGATACTATCAATGATCTGTAATGTTCTTACATAAGCCTGGGTTTGATCTTCGTTGCATTTGATTACAGGTCACTCACCCTCATTATTTTTGTTTAAGATAAAACAATGACATGGGAATACTTGGAAGTATTATTCTTTATTCTCTCCCCAAAGTCCGTTTTGCTCCACTGTGGTGGCTATAATGCTTACTTACTTATCTTCTTCGCCCCCTATGGGGCATAAGGCGTCGATTATAGTCCTCGATCTATCCCGGTCTTTGGCAGTCTTCTGTGCTTCGCTCCACGAGAGTCCTATCTCTGACAGCTCAATTCTGACAGTCAATTTCAGGACCACTTTAGGGATCCGTTCATGGGGCATCCGGAGTACATGTCCATGCCATTTCGGGCGACTGTGTTTAATTTCGAATATCACATTACAGGAGCCAGTTCTTCTGTAGAGATCCTTGTTTAATATTTTATTAGGCCAGAATATGCGCCAGATCTTTCTAAGGCAGCTGTTGTGGAATGAGCTGACAGTTTGCACGTTGCTTTTGGTCACTCGCCAGCACTCCGTCCCATAAAGTAGAACCGGCTTGACCAGGGTATTGTACAAGCAGATCTTGGTTTTGAGGTCGTAGACGTTTGACTTCCATATGTTTTGGATCCTGCGTAAGTACTGCGGGCTTTTCCAAGTCTGCGCTGGATGTCTTTTTGAGCACCGTTGTCCTGACTAATCAAACTTCCCAGGTACACAAAGTTGTCAACAGTTTCGAGTGGCACATTATTAACGTTCTGGAAGGTTCCATGCTAAGCTAAATCCTTGATTTTTCACTCATGAAGTCCCAGAGCAACACCTATACCGCATATATGATAGGTCATGTTACCAGTGGGAGAAGTTTGGGTTTCCATACCAACCAACTGAATTTAGCTGAAAGTTGCATGTGGAAAATCCTGCAAGCCAGCTAATTTGAAGCTAGCTCTTTCTGAGGCTAAAAGGTAAGTTTTATCAAACTAAAGGATTGCAATGACTAAATATCATGCTGTTTGTCAAAAATAAACCATTGTTCACACATTTCTTGGAAGAACATTGTATAAAATGATCAAGCAAATATTGGTGCGACACAAATGTAACATCGGGCAATTAGCCTAAAGACGGTTAAAAAAAATCGTTGTGATTTATGTGTCACAATACGAAAACTAATCATGATCTGATCAGTTTACTTGGCTGATTCAATTATATTTAGTTATATCTTGTATACATTGTTTATTCTAGCTTAATTGAACCAATATCAGTTATATCATTTTATTCATGGGTTGCAATAAGACCTGTTGGGCACCAAGTAGCTAACTACTTACAACATGGCAGGTCTAGGACTACATTATGACATCAGCTGCTTGGTCAGAGGCCACTGAATCAAAGAATATTCCAGGCAGTAGTTGCAACTAGCCTTATCCTCATCCGGTCAAAAATGGGGCGCCCATCACTCCACAGCAACACCCCATCTCCACCAGCATCTCCGAAGAGAGTCCATGTTGGAGTTCCTGATGATGTTTGTTGCCCCCCCCCCGCCCCCAACCCCACCAAAAAAGCTGTTTACAGTGCTTCACTTCGAGAACATGAACCACAAACCAGTAATAGAAAATGATTTGCTTTGTAAAAACCAATGCAACCAGCACCATCTGCGAGCAATGTGACACTGAAGTGACTCTTCACTGAAGAGAGAAACTGTTTTAAAACATTCCACTTTGCCGAGCTACACACACAAACCCCTCTGCTAAACAGGCAATCCACGAGTAGTTCAAACTCTGGCCTTCATTCCTTTATTTCTACTTTGTCCAGAATCAAATCTGTTACAAATTCCTCTTAACTTTTAGATTTTTTGTTGTGGAATTAAAAATGTTGTGGTCCTGGTGATCTTTGACAGCCCATTAGAGAGTAGAAAAGGATCAATATGGATGTTGATCTGAGGATATACAAATAAAAACACAAAGAAATACATTCTTTCTAAGATTAAGGTTTAACATATAATTTAACTATTTTACGACTAAGTCACTTTTGAGATCTTTGCCACCTGGTGGTGGAATTTAGAATTTCTTTTTTTTAAATGTGTTCTATGTGCTCTATTTAACCTGTTTTATGCCCCACTTAATTTTCCTTGAAGTAGAAATGGGTCCGGGTCTTTATGGGTTAATAGGGCGTGAGACAACCAGGTCACCGTGGGTCCTTATGGGTTAATCTTGATGCAAGCACATGTGCTGGTGTTCATGGACATCACTTATGTTTTGGTGGTGTTAATAATGAGATCTGTCTGAAGGGCATACTTAGTGAGCCGGTCTGTTTTTTCCTATAGATGCTTTACATTTGTGGAGAGGACAGCAAGATCGTCAGCGAAGTCCTCACGCTGGCTGGAGAGGGTCCACTGAATGCCTTGATGTTTGTCAGCAGTCGTTTTCCGCATGATATAATCAATGGCGGTCAGGAAGAGGATGGGTGAAAGAATGCAGCCTTGCCGCACTCCAGATCGTAAGGGGAATGGCTCAGAGATGGTATTGCTGAGTATGACACTGCATTCAAAATGGTCGTAAAACCTCCCTATTATATCCACAATCTTTTGAGGGATTCCATAAGACTGCAGGATCTTCCATAGGGTGGCTATAATGAGGTCAATAATAATGGTTATACTTGGCATAACATTACATTTCACAAACACATAGTGTACAATCAAAGAACACACAACTTTTACATTTGAGAGATCTAGTTGTGTCTCTTTGTGAGGAATTAATATTGTATACCACTTGTTAATGGTTTTGCAGCACTGCGATAAAGACACAAAGAAAGAACCCCTCACCGGTCACTTTCCTCCTTATAGAAACTCCCTTTAGTCTTACACTCACTAATCAAAATTAATGAAATGCCATATTCCAAGTGCCAGTGACTTTTCCTGTATCAGTAATAGTAGAGTTTGGAAAATGTAATTTCTTGACAAGAGCATTAATTATTATGCATTTTATTTGTGCTGTCATCATCTGACATCCTTAACTTCACATTTATATAAAGATTGTGTCAGTCTTTTATTTCATATGAGCAGAGCAAGCTACCAAACACTCCCCTGTGGAAGCTAGGAATATGACATGAAATGATCCCTTGGCCAAAAATTGACTCATAACATCATATGGTGGCAAACATGAAACATGAAACATTCCAAGTGTTGAGATTAGAAAGTAACAATTCTATCCTAAATTGCATTATTTTATACTGTAAATTATCTAGAGATGTTCCGAATTTTTCCGCCCCGATACCGATACTTGTATTGAGGGTACCGGCCAATACCGAGTTCCGATACAATTATTTGTAATCTGAAACAAAACATGTCGTAAATAACCATTTGAAATATAATATACATAGTTAAACCCTTTGTGAAACATGAATGAATACAGCAAATAGAAGCCAGTCATTTTTTTAAATGTATTTTTAAATAGAACATTTGAAAGTATTTTTTTTTTAAATAGAACAGTATAAAAAACAGTTGTGCAAAAGAATTTAAATCTAGGAATAATTATTTTTTAAATAGCACATTTTAAAGTTATTTTATTAAATAGAACAGTATAAAAAACAGTTGTGCAACAGCAGCTTAAATAAATCTAGGATTTTTGTTTTTTAATTAGTGCAGCCACAACATTGTTACATTTTTAAAAAGGCATTTAAATAGAATAGTATAAGGATAAACAGTAGTGCAACAGCAACTTGAATGATTCCTTTCAAAAAGGAACACATAGAATTATTCTGTGCTGTAGCATTTATCAATTTAGTATTGCTCACAATTTCAAGAGCAAACGCAGAATTTTCTTCAAGAAGATGGGCATCTCTGCTCTCTCTCCTCCTAGCCTGTTCCTTCTTGCATCAACAGTGTTGGACGGTGCACTGAACAGTCTCTCACTGTCAACACTGGTACAAGGAGCACAGATAAACTTTGCAGCAGTGGCAGCCAGGATGGGAAACCGCATTTGGTTGACTCCCCAGTACTGGAATGGGCTGTCTGAGCGTGGGACCGTTTGCTCTGTCAAATATGTCTGTATGTGAACCTTTGTGCTTGTGCTACTTGCCGCACATTTCTCATCATGCCCCTGCAGGATTTCCTCAAACATTCCTTTCAAGTTGCTCTTTCTATTGCTGTCTGGCTGTGCTTCCATACATGGGGCTCTATGGGGGTTGACTGGCATTGCCTCTGCTCCCTCAGGTGTGGTCCTGCTGCTCAGTAACGCCTCCATCTTCTCCACCTCTCGGGTCAGAGCATGTTTGGCATGCTTGATGCTGTCTGCACTAACAAATACACAACCTCACCCATAGTAGCTTTTAATGGTAAGTTGGTAACATGCAATAGTAATCAATAATAATGCATTTGGCTTTGTGCACAGCTACTTCCTGAACTTAAGGCAGTTCCTTTATTTCCTGTCTTATATTATTGGACAAACTGATTAATCCAGGTGTGTCTGACCATTGTTGTGAGGTCAGACACACCTGTGCATTAAGCCAATATTTAGTTATCAAAACCACCATTTCAAAGTTTTGTTTATAATATACACATTTAATGAAAACATTAGACATACCTGTCGTTGAATCGTGGGTCTAAAAGAGTAGCAACTGCATACAAGGGTTCATCCTCGATGGTCTTGAATCTTTTCTGGATAGCCTCAAGAAGGGTTTTTTCATAGTTTTTATACCTGTGTCCTCCTCATTCTCCCGAGCAAGCAGGCGTTTCAGCATTGTCACAGAGGGGATGAATTCAGCTGCAGAGGAGGTGGAGGAGCTCATCTGTCTGGTCAGTTCTTCAAATGGTGTCAGAACGGTGATTGTTTTCTCCAGTAAAACCCATTGGTTAGCCGTAAGGGTCGCTAGCAGGTCGTGATCAGCTCCATATGCTGAAATTGACAGCTTCTGCTCCAGTAAACTCTCGACCATATAATAGGTACCGTTCCACCTCGTTGCTACGTCTTGGTCCAGGCGTTTGGTGGGCATTTTGAGATCTTTTTGAAGATCCTCTAGGCGTGTAGTAGCCAGTGGCTACAGAGTGTTTGAAATATGCAACTATCTTCCTGCCATTCGCCAGTGCATCACTCACACTTCTTTGTGACAGTAGCCCTTCATGCACCACCAGCTGGAGAGTGTGGGCAAAGCATCAAAACTTGGGACATCCATCTCATCCATGGCTTTCTTAATGTTGCTAGTGTTGTCGCGCAAAACAGCATGAACAGTGGACTTAGGGATTTTCCACTGTACTAGCATCCCCTCAATTCCTTCGGCAGTTAATGTGCCAGTATGTGACCGTCTGAACTCTTTGACATGCAGCACCGCACTTCGTGTGGTAAATGTTGACTCTCTGTCCACCTAGTGTGACGTTAAACTTAGCAGAGAGATGGGGCAAACGTCGGAGCTCCGAATGTCCGTGGTAAAGCTGACTGCAAGCACGTCTTTCAGTATACACAAAATGTGTTTCCTTACTGCCTCGTATAACTGAGGTATCGCAGTTTAGGAGATATATTTACGACCTGGCAAACGGTACCTTGGCTCCAAATGCTCAATTAAGCGGCGAAATCCCACATCTTTGACAACAGGGGCTGGTCATCCAAAACAATAAACTCCCAAATTTTGTCTGGAATTTTCTATGCTTTTTGGCTGTCTTTGGGGAATGTCTCTTGTCGCTGGAATGCTGTTTCATGAGTTTGCTGCTGCAGCTCGTCCCTCTTTTTCCCCCGATTCTTTGCTGAACTCATCGTATTCTTTAGCTTGAGGAGTTATCAGGTGTTTTAATCAAATTGCTGGTGTTAAAATTAGCAGCATTCGTACCACCCCTAGAAATTTTGTCATGACATATGCTGCATGTCGCACTTGTTGGAGCATCTAACGTAAAATACTGCCACACCGCCGACATGATGCATTAGCTCTGGTTACCACCTTTCTTCTTCACTGCTCTAAAACAGCAGGCTACTGATGGCAGCGCAGTGCAACTGTTTTAAGAGCGGCGAAGAAGAATTGTGTCAGAGCTA
>CAESWR010000033.1:476665-496146 GCA_903171835.1 Mullus surmuletus | reverse complement strand
CTCTAGAATTATCAGAATAAAATAAAATGTGGTTTGAATGGGTTTCAATTGGCCAAAAATGGCCACGAACACAACAAATTTAACTAACTTGTTGATGTTAACAGCTTATTATAGAAATATTTTAAGATCTTGAAAATTCAAAAGATCAGATGAAAGTCCAGACCCTCTACAAATTTCATTTCATGCAGCACAACCCAGCCAAAGTTATAGAAAAAAAAAGAGAGCATGGTGGCCAAAAAATGCCACCATACTGACCAGAGGGTTAAAGGACAAGTGCTGTTTTTACAGTTGTGACCTTATTTCTAGCAGAAAATGCTAGTGTTATGCTAGAATAAGGTAAAAACTGAAAAAACGGCACTCTTCCTTTATTCAGCTGGTTGCCCCTTAAGATGGAGCTTGATTTTTAATAAGCAGTTAGCCATAAACACATTAAGACTCATGTCTCCATGTAATGTAAAGTATAACTAACATCTCCACCAACACAATCAACCTTCATTTAAAAGGCTTTTATGGCATTACCTCCAAAGGCTGACACTGAGCTAAGCATGGGGATAAATGGAACTCTTGTGACTGTTAACACAGATAATTTACAGTTATACAGGAAGTTTTGCTCTACCAACACTTTCTTTGGGTGACTACAGCCCTAACAAACGTAAGTATTGCTGCTAGATTAGCTGGTCGTGTATGAAAATAAAAACCCATCCAGGCCCAAAGCATTAACAAAACCAAAGTTACCCGACCAGAAGAAAGGGTGCAGCCATGGTATCATCTCTAACCTTTCAAAACCTCTGCTGTTGCCATCTCTGGGACGCTGGCGTGTAATAGTGGTTACACCTCCCCATGATGGTAAGGCAAAGGTTTCTTTTACTGGTCTTATCAAAGTTCTGCATTCTTCTGTCAGCAGAGTTTATACACAGTAGGAATTCCCCTCCAAAACAACTCCAATATCTATTTGTTCTCATTCCTTTTTATATCTCAACCATGAGCCTTTCCTGTCCCAGTTAGTCCCACGACATTACAACGTTATGTAACGATACATTGATCATGAATTATGCACACATGAGCGATTGTCTCCTCATCATTTTTTCCAGTCACCTCAAAATATGTATTCCTAACTGTCAAAAGTACTACTGATTATGATAGATACATTTAGATAATATGCAGTACCTTGTTATCATTCAACAAAGGCAGTTCCTTTTAAGTAAATCGTATACAAATTACTTGATGATTGTAGTCAGCCAATGAATTATAAAGTAATGAGTAAATTATACACATACTACCTATTTTTTAACAGTAACAATTGTGTATAGAAAAATTGGGTAAAAAATACCCAGAAGCTCTGAGTACTGTGCTCCAAATTGCGCATGTGTCAGACGGCGTGTTTGACTGAGCGGGACACAGGCACTCTTCACCGCCAATTTCCTCTCGCTACCGGCAGCCATCGAACTTCGGAAAGGAAGGTGAGCTCTTTGCATAAGCCTATTGATGTGTATAATAGCGCAAATGCAAATTGTTGCCATTACTTGAACCGAACGTTCGAACCTGTCGCTGGCAGCAGCATGGCTGTTTTACAGTCTGGACCTCTTTTACATACACTCTAACAAACCGTTATATGGTCTGAACACATCGCTGGAGAAACACCACTGAGTCACTAACTCACTCAGTAAGCTATAGGGCTGTCACCTTTTTTTAAAAATGAAGTTCGAACGAATTTGAAATTACATGCAATTTATTCAAATGAATTTGACTTACGAAGTTGTAAGCTAACGTTATCTTACGAGGTTGTAAGCTAGCAGGTGAGTCTGCAGATTTGTTGTTGTTGTAGCATGTGTCAAACTCAAGGCCAGTGGGCCGAAACCGGGTCGCCAGGGCTTAAAAGGTATACAATTGTCTTAAAATAAAAGTCTACACTGCTTTACAGTGTACAGTGACCATAAATTACATCTCCCACAATGCATGTCGATGACCCGATAACCCGACATGCATTGTTTGACCAGCAAAAAGGCAGCGTCCTGCCGCGAGATCGCAGTGTTTCCATATTAGCGTTTGACTAAAGCGGATTTCTAACAAGTTATCCCACCAGTATGTGTGAAAACACCCACTGTGGCTGCACTTAAGTTTTTAAAGGAATTGTTGTTCATAGGCCAGTCAGTTATAGGCCTGTAGCCTAGGTTATTCATGAGTGGGGTCAAGTAAAACATTTTATTTAGAATTTCATTTATATTTGGCAATGTCAGTGCTTAATAAATATTTTCATAATTTTGTAATAGATTTATTCTTTTAAGCATGAATATTAATTTATGCAACTGCAATGCTTTTATTTTAGTGAGGTACAGAACAGTCTGTTATTTCTGTATAACAGACCCTTGTCATGTATAACAGACTATTTCTGGGGACGCCGCTCTGGTCAGAGGACCACAAAGGAAAAGAGTTTAAAGAGAACATATGCTGGATATTTACCTTATGTTTAATTTCTACTTTCATTAAAAATGAATAATTGTAATGTTTGATAAATACCTTGTAACTTGTTACAGGGAGAGTGGAGGCTCCATCCACATTGCAGCTGAAAACCAAACCTGCATGATTAGAGCCTCTGACAGGTACAAATACAAATACACACATCACAACATGTATCGCTAAATGATGCAATTTATAAATCGATATGTCGTGTTTTGATATACATTATATTTCCAATTAATTATTTAACTTGTAAGCCATGTAATAAGCAGGATAATCTATAGTGAAGTCTGTCATTATGGATAAATTATTATTTCTCCAACAAAACCTCCGTACTGTATTTGTCTTCCCGGATACATGTCTGATCATTTCTCTTGTGTAATATCTTTGTATTTTTGTTCTTTCTGTTGCAGGTAGAGTCACTTTGTATGTGGACCCTCACTAATGTTTGCCCTCTCTTCTGCTGTCTCTTCAGGTCCTCTCGTCTGTCCTCCACAAGCCTGATAGACCACTTACTGATAGACCACTACCAGTTCTGGGGATGCCCCCCCACCCCCCTGCTGTATCCCTTTATGATCACCATCTGAAAGTCTTTTTTTTTTAGGGGGGGGGGGGAATCTTGCCTTCTCTGAATAAGTAATGCTAACTGATATTAATTATGTTTGAATAGTAATTATTTGGGGTAAATCTTAACTTCTCTCAATAAGCAATAGTTACTAAATGATATTAATTAACTTTGAATAGTAATTATCAGGTATTACCTGGTTAGCAATCAAGAGTTGATTTTACCCAATTTTTATAACTAAGAAGTTGTTAAATATATACAGAAATGTTAGATAAATATAAGCCAATTTATTTTAGTACTCCATAGGTTTTTATTTCAGTTATTTTATACTCAAAATATGGAATTAAATCAACCCAAAAAAGTAGATGCAAATTGTTACCTCAGATTTATTGGGTAAATTCTATATGTTTAAAATTTCAATTTGGAATTATTGACCCTCGTCCCTCTGTTTTAGGGTCCTACAAGACTTCTTTAATTGTGTGGCCTACCTTGTATGAGCTATGAACTTTTCTTTCATTTTCCCCTCAGCTTTTACCATCATTATGACATCAGACCTAATGGGTCTATGGTGAACAAGGCAAGTAGTGAACAGTTGCATAATTGAGGTCAAACAGTGGAACCTTTTAAGCACATAATACGACAGGAGCAAAATAAGTCTCCGAAGACTCTTCGTCAATTACCGCATGGATTTTCAATGTCTCAAGCTATCAAACTTGAGATTTTTCAGTTAAACAGTCAGGGTCATCACTGCTGTACCGTCCCTTTATTGAATAATTAATCTTAAAATTTGATCAGAATTAAGTTAAAAAGCTAATACCAACAAAATAAAGCATGTGTATATATATATATATATGCATGTATATATATATATATATATATATATATATATCGGATAATGATGTCTTTTCCAGACGATTTTCAAGCCAATTATTTGTTATTGTTGTGTTATCACGTGTCACATACAGTAAAAAGGTGTATTTTCCCAGGCGTCGTTTGAATTCAGCTCCATACCTGCATGTGGTGAGTCAGTTTTGTCAGCTAAGGACGATTATGAGCTGCCGAGAGCTTGACGCTGTGTTACTGTTGCAGCAGGAGCAATCACTTGTTGTGACAGGGACAGGGAGGCTGCCTCTCCCCGCAGGAGGCTGATTGATTGGGTCGTCAGAAAGGGGTAATGTCCTTCACACTGGGCAGGGAAGGACACACATGCACACACACTCATGCTCTCAGGATGGGATGCTCTCACTTTCTTTCAGGAACTTTTCAATTTGCTGAACTAATTCTCAATGTTGACATCAGAGAGTCACATTTCATGTGTGAAACAAGCTCAGAAATGCTTCTGTGAAGCATTTTGAAAACAAATAAAACCAAAGGAAAACATCAGGCAGGACCAAAATTGAATCTGAAGTTATCTCTCTGAGCTTAGCTGTCTGCTCAGTTCTCCACGTCTCTCATAAAAATATGATTCCACAGAAATGTGAACAGGGAGAAAAGGGAGAAAAGGGAAACACACACCCACACATTAGGAAAGTCATTAACTCAAGTATTTAATTTACATCTTATTTTATGTGTGTTGAGACCACAGACAGATAAAATATATCTGCTGATGCCTCTGGTCACATCATCAGTGATGTTCCTGGAATCATTGGGTGTTTCGGGTCTTTCAACATCATACACCCTCATCCAGCTGATCCAGCTGGGGCTGATCAGACCCCGGCTTGTGATCTGATGGCAGACTAGCTACCATGCCTCCATAGTTCTCCTCTGTTGAGCCACAGCCATCTTGAGGCCCTCTCTGCCACTTCGGTGGCAGCGGATGTCTCTCCTCCTTCTATCTACCTCGATGCCTAGGTTGCTGAATGCTCTGGTCAAAGAACGGGCCGCAAAACCTCTGCACCCCACCTCTACTGGGAAGCACCTTGCTCTCCATCCAGCCTGCTGACAGTCGCTGATCAGTCCTGCGTACTTGGAGAGCTTCCTCTCTAAGGCTTCTTCCAGGCGGTCTTCCCACGGGTCTGTCAGCTCCAGCAGCACGGCTTGCTTTGTGGTCTCAGACACCAGAACAATGTCTGGACACAGGGTGGTGACAGTGATGTGGCTGGGGAACTTCAGCTGCCGCTCGAGGTCCACCAGCAGCTGCCAGTCCCCTGTGGAGATCAGGATGCCTGCAGGAGATCTTCTAGCAGGGATCACCTGCTCCCCACCTCTGACAAAGGCAATGGTTTTCTTGGAGGGATGGAACTGCTTTGCCCACTCAAGTCCAGTGCTGGTGGCTTCAGCGATGGTCTTAAAGACTTGGTCATGCCTCCAGCAGTACCGTCCTTCTCCAAGTGCCACTGTGCAGCAACTGAGGATGTGTTCAAGGCTTCCTCACTTGGAACACATTGGGCAAGCTGGTGACTCTGACTCATCTCAGCCGCGTTCTCCCATCTTGTCCATGCTCCCTGATGTTTCATCCCAACAGCCTTGCAGGTTCTTGTCTCCTCCACTGCAGCTCTCACCTCCTCTTCTACCTGGTGTCTCCTCTCCTTCCCACTGGTGTTCAACTGTGGGGTTGGAAAGGATCCCAGCCCTGCATGTCCTCGTGTGACCATTCCCACAAGGTTCCTGTGGCACAGCCTTGCCTCTGCCTCTTGGAGAGCGTCCTGCGCCCTCCACTCTCTGCCAGTCCTCACTTGGATTCCAGCTTTGGCCACGTTTGGATTACTTGAGTCCCTATACTGCACCACTTCTCTGGCTCTTGACCCCTTAAACTCCTCCTCCAAGGATTTGAAGGGCAGCTGCAGTTTGTTGTTGCGCCCATAGAAAGCGATGCTGCTCAGGACTTGATTGTAGAGATTGGGAAGGCATAGACAAGGAAGGGCCACAGTATCCCGGGAAGAATGCCTAGTTGGTAAACCCAGGCTTTAAACTTTCCTGGTAGGCAAGATTTGTCAACAGATTTCAGCCAACTCAGTGCAGGTTGACTAGATCAATGTTGTGTCTCTCAGAGAGCTGTTAAAAACCTTGCCCAAGCTCTTGACTGGCTTATCTGTGATTGATGGAATGGCTGTGCCCACGATGTAAAACCCAAACTTATCCTCCACCTTTCCTTTCCTCAGCACCATGGATCTCGATTTAGGGGCCCACTCGACCAGCTTTTTGAGGCCCTTCAGAACCACCGGCAGCCTGGTACTGATTCTGTCATGAAGGTGAGGTCACCCATGAATACCCTGATCGGTGGCTGTTGTTGCCCAGAATTCGTTCAGGGTCCTCTGCACTCTGGCTCAGCAGACTTAGTGAGCATGTTCATGGCCAAGGCGAAGAGTGTCACAGAGATGATGCAGCCTGTGATGATGCCAATATCCACCTTGTGCCAACATGATGAAGCTGCTACTGATAAGACCCTCATCCTGAAGTTGCTGTAATAATCAGCGATGAGGTCTCTACACGTTTGTGCGGAATGGAGCTGAATGCGTTTGTCAGGTCAAGCCATAACACTGACAGGTTGCCGTTGATCTCTCTGGCCTCCCGAATAAACTGTGTCACCACACAGTATGCTCCACACAGCCTGGCATTCCTGAAATGCCAACCTTTTGGACTGATGTGTCTGACTCTCCAGTAGTAACCACACTATTCATGGTTGTCATCCAGTCTTACACAATTATTTAATTTTTTAAAACCTTTGTTAACGTTGGCATGTTCTCTTTTATTGCTATAAAAGTGGACTCATTAAACTATGCCTTCTGGGCTGAGGTGTGGTTGTGGGGTTGCTCTTGTGTAGCTCTGCCAACTCATCCTCCACCTCTAATATTCCATCTATGGGTGTCTAATTCAACATATGTTGAGCCTTCAGGCAAGTTTGATCCATTGGATCAAATTTGTTTAATGAATGAATATGTAATGAGTCTCTAATTGATTTATACAGTAGAATCTGTGTGCAGATTGGGTATTTCACCTTTTTGTAAATATGCATTTTCATTTTATATTTGCCAGTCCCATTTACTATTACAGTTACACCTTCGTGCAGTTATTATATCTGTCTTCAAAATGCAAATCAGGTCATCAAATAATGCTGCCAGTTTTCTGCAGTGCGTTATTTCTCTAAACCCAGTCAAATGACCATCAGTTAGTAATTCCTTTTTCTTGGAGGTGCTCTTTGTTTTTTGCTTGGATGTGAGTAACAACCTGCATGCAGATGCAGCAGCAACTCTCAGCCTCTTTACATTCATTCATTTCAGGGAGGACCTTGTTAAATATTTGCTCTGTGCCTAGTCACACAGAGATGTGGCATTATACGCCATTACCAATGAGGTGGGCTCCGCTTTTAAATGTTAATTGCCATTTCTCATTCATTACTCTCTTTGTAAGAGATGTGCCGTGAGCGCAGCTGAAAGTGTTCTCATTTATTTTCAGAATGGCATTAAATATCCACACGGTTATATTTCATTCATATGTGCCTCATATGCCAAGGAATTGTCCATCCAATATTTTCGGTGTAATCCAGCCAGGAGATAATGGACTATTCTATGGGGAGAAGAACAATTTTACTCATGGTACAGAGGTGTTAGTCTTGTCACACAACAGACTGCATTATGATATAGTTATGACTGTTCAAAAGCACAACAACTAGAAATTTAGAAGAATAGAGAAAAAAAATGGTTCTGTGGCAAACGATAAAAGTGGTAATTGATGCAGCAAAGTGTGAGCAGAATGTCATCAAAGATGAAAGGAAAGTTGGGGAAGATGCAAATGTTTGGGCAAAACCAGAAGAGAAAGCAGCAGCTGGCAGCTGTGTGTGTGTCTGCATGTGTGTCTGTGTGTTAAAAAGCATTTAATGTCCATATACATGTACCCACCACAGAATCTGTCAGTTGTTTTTCAGGCTTTGGGAGGCTGTCACCTCCCATTCCTTTCTGCTGTTACATCTGTTCCAGCTCTGACGGTGGTTTCGCTAATGACAGGTTACCTCACCATTTTTCCCGCAGTTAGGTTGCACTTATGTTGCACACTGTACAAACAAAACCTAGAGCAGAGAGTGTCCAGTCACTCCAGTGGATGTGGTTGTCTGCCTGGCAAGACAGTTGCTCACCAACACCATTGAGACATGCAAACAATTAGCAATAAGCTGCTTGTCTCATAGAGAAGGAAAAAAAAAGAGCTTTCTTATTCACGAATCAAATCTGACCTTGGAAACAACAAAAGGTAAACTAGAAACCAGGGAGGAGGTTTAAAACTGTGAATACTCTTCTGAGCAAAGATGCCCTTACAGAAAGTCACTATAATGACATTTTGATAATTAAAAAGTAAAAAATGGCCTCTGTTTTCCCCCATATAACAATAAAGGAGAAGACTCAGTCTGTGCATCTTAATCACTCTGTTTTAACTCCTTAACTCTGGATGGAGGAAAAGGCGGATGACCCTTATTATCACTGTGAGACGCTACTCAAGCTGATGCTCCCGCTGATATCCAGGCTCTGACTCCCTGTTTGGTACAGATGGCCGTGCATTCCATGTATGATATTTTCACCCTTGACAATGCTTTTGAATGGGAAGTTGAAGCTTTTGAATTATCCTTAGATGTTTTTCAGCTGCAAATTTTTCCTTTGTTTAGCTTGCGTCATCTCAGGAGTCGGCATCTTGGCTCTCTAATCCCTTCGCCGGGGGTTAATATCATTACAGGAATTTACCCACTTCTGATGACATGTCTTGACCAGGTCAATACACTCTTCTTAAATCTTTAATAAGTGATCAACCTGGCCTGAATTGTCTGGAATGTTGCAACTGCAGCATCGTGCCTCCCTTAGATTAATTAATTACAAAAGAATTAATGCATGAAAAGAATTAAAGCAGTTAATAACAGAGTTCCTGGGCCATGTTACATGGTAGGCTAAGGCTAACAACAACTATAGGTGGTTGGCAGTCACGTGGCTCCGACGACGCACAGAGTGCGACGACGATTATGCGAAAGTGTTGCGTGAGCCTGCACATAGCAGTTATCATCTAAAAATAGCAAAACATATTGGATATGATCCATATGAACTGAAAATAAGTGATTTTTCTAGACTATCTACATCACTAATGACCTCATCCTCCAGACTTCCTGCTACACTGCTAGCCAAATGAAGGCGTACAAGAGCCTGGAGACTTACAACTACTTGGTGTGCTGTTAGGTCAGCAACCTTGGACCCAAAGTAGCACTAAATGACTACCGTCTTGTTTTTGCCCGGGTGAATAAATGTGATTCGGTGGCCAGCTGTGATAGCTAACGTAGCTAGCATTGCTAAAAACAAAGCTACAGATAGCCACCTAGCATTGAAACACAAGCTGTAGAACAAACTCCACAAGGGGGTGTGTGTGCAGGGGAAGTGTTCATTGCATATATGGACGTTTTCCGACTCCGCTCCTCCCGATTTGAGACAGAGGTTTTTAATCCATGTCTGAGTTAAAAAACAACAACAAAAAAACGATGAAACGAGCTTCCACAGTCGCCAAATATCCTCCACGTCACTGCGAGTCTCCAACTCGCAGTGACGTGGAGTGCGTCACTCAACCCCTGCACAGAAGTATAGTGAGGCACACCCCTGCGCCGAGGCTCCGCGGAGGGCTACGTGAAGGGCTCTGCAGCAGTCTGCATGCAGTCCACGGGGAGTATAAACTAAGGGGTTAGAAAATGGGCTACAGATAGCGACGTTTGATCCAACTTTATGATCTCTAGTGTTGTCAGACTAATGCAAAATAAACAATATTTTGCTATTTAAATCTATGTATGTGTCTATCATTTGATTGAGTCACATACCAAAATCCATTTGAATTGCAAAATTGTGCTTCTTGTTGCAAATATTGTTATGCCATTAAAATGTGATTAATTGACATTAATTAATTGCAAAGCCTAATTAATTGGATTTTGTTTTAATCGACTCCCACCCCTTACACACACAAACTTGCACACACACTATACATATATATAAAAAAACATGTATACAAAATAGATATATATATGTGTGTATATACATGTTTTTTATCATCAAAGGCTGGAATAAGAAATGGTTGGACAGAAATATGCTGCCTTAGATTGTGGAGGCTATTTGTAGGAGCTTAATCGTGACACAATGTGCCCACACAATGGTTGGATCTGAGTTCTTGGGGATCTGCAGAAGGAAGCAGAGTCGTAACAAAAATCCCCTCTACAAAGAACCAAGGTGAAAAGGCAGTTATTTAACCAGATGCCTAACTCAGCAAGGAGAGGATTAAAATGGAAAAATGGTTATCTGGCGTAAAGACTGACTTTAAAACTGCAGGTTCTCTCAAAAACACTCTGTGAAGGTCAGGCTGTTAATGAACCGGCTCTTTTTTTGCAAGTGAAAATGCAAATGGTTTTATGTATCATCAATGTTGGAAGTTGCAATCAGAACAGAAAAATGTCATAACAAAGATGTGAACAAGTGTGGTTTTTGGCCAAGTCATATCAGATGTTGCATACAGTGAAAAATTGGATTTCAGTAAAACTACATTTGCTTTTTTTTGTCACTTGACTTTACTCTCTCATAGAAGAGCCAGAGGCTGATCCCCTAAATAAAAGTGGTGAGATTTGATTTCTTTATATATTTCATTTTCTTTATACTGTGCATTTTTAGCACAGTACTTTTCATAGCTTGTCTTTTTAACCTAAGCAGCCTTAGCTCACGGCATTAAACACTGTACAATACATCATTTTAGCTGTGCTGAAACATTAATTTTATAAGGGTCAGCCATGTCTGATCTATGTTTGCAAAATAAGATCATCGACATACTCTGTGTCTAGATGCCATTTAGGAGAGGGGGAGGGTGAACACATGACCACTCCTATGTGGCAATTTTAATCCCACTTTTGTCAGAGTGCCTGCTGACATTGTGTTTCAAATGTGTTTTACCTCCAACTACTGCCTTTACAAAGGACTAACTATTTGAAGGCAGTATAGCTGCTTAAAAAAGCACAATCCGGCCATGAACTCAAGTCACACTTGAGTCATGAATTTGATTACTTTAGACTCGGCTTGACATAAGCCTTGTAACTCGCCTTAGACTTGGATAGTTTTCCATCTCTCTATGTGCATCTGTGTGCAAGATCTGTCAGCTCAGTATCTAATAGCTCCATGTTGTTTCAATCTATCATCGTCCAATTGAAGCAACAAAGTAAGAAAGTAAGCCAATGATAATTTTGATCAGGTTCATAAACAGGTTATGAACCTGAAGACCTCTCTCTCTCTCTCTCTCTCTCTCTCTCTCTCTCTATCTATCTATCTCTATCTCTCTCTCTTATATGAGATATGATAAGACAGTAGTGAAAGAGTAAAATTATAGTGCAATATACTTTGCAAAGACTTAGGATTTTCTGTTTTTTTGTGTAGCTTGCGCTTGTTATATCAAACACTCAAACACTATCAAACACTAATTTACAAGAAAGAGATTGATTACGGCGGAATGCTGACTTTATTGAACAGAACCAAAACAAAATCACCCGAGAAGAAGGCTAACAGAAACAGCTGTGAAAATTAATGTTAACTTAGATCTAGATAACAAAACCCCCAAACATAAACTCACTCACGAGGAGGAAAAAAGGAACCTGTCAAAGGCAGCGTGAACAGACTTAACTGTGACTTAAAACATTACTTTTTGAAATAAAACAGGAAGTCACAAGACAAATAAAGGAATGAGACAAAACCTTGGATATTAGTTAGTATTAGATATAAGGATATTAATATGAGGAGTTAAATGTTACTGCTGGTTATTGCAATTTGGAAGTCCAATGTCAACACTACTCTTTTGTTTTAGTTTTTTTTAATCAAAGTTGTTTTGATAAATCAATGCAGGTTTTGAAAAAAAATATACAATATATAATCTGTTGTCAAAAAGATTTAAAACTCAAACTGACGGCTTGTGGATGAATTGTTCGACAGATTGCAGCACGGTGACCACGGTGTTGAGGATTGTCTGGATCGTCACAGAAGATTCATTGCAGTCCTCAGCGATAGGGGAGCAGCAGCACTAGTGATGCAGTATTGTGGTAGATCGATGGATATGAAATTAAAGCAACTTTTGTCCTACCAAGTTGGTATAGCTGGAACCTGAACCTGCTATTAAATTAAAGTAACCAATTAAGAGTTGTGTATATTCTGGGTTAGTGAAGCCAGTCATTGTCCACATGCACACGTTAAATTGACTAAGAACTAAGCTATCTGGGGATGTTAGTACGACTTTATTCAGAGTTCTCTGGGACAATTTCAATCAAACTAATCTCCACATGCATTTTGTTTACCTGGACTAGAGCTAAAAAATATGTTTCTTGCATGCATGTAAACACACTTACTGACTTTGTCCCACCTCTGCTTAAAGGTATAGTAAAGCAAAAGTTAACAGTTAATTCCCTGGAAGAGGGAAAATTGCACGCAGATTTTCTCTTCATCTACTACTTGTCATATGGCATTGGACTAATTGTTGAACCCTGTAACATCAGACATTTTAGTTTTAAAAATGTGAACAGCTGTAAATAGTACTAACCCAGATGGATGTGATGATGATGGCTTGTTATTGTATGTCTTGGCTGAATTAAATGCTTACTAAAAACATGAACAAATACATACATGTCATGGAAGTTGATAAAACATCTTCTCTCAGCCATAAATTCCTATGAAAACTGTTAAAGTGCAGCCCAAACTTTTAATGACATGTTTTGTTTTACCTGTATGCACATCCAACTTCTTTTAGGCCAGATACAGAAAAAACTGTCCGATTTCAGTCAGATAACAAATTGGTCATAGAAACAAAGCCCCAAAGGATATTCCACTATTCGAACAATTTCATTTGTGTTAGGTGTGATAGTCGGTTTGTTCATTAGTTTGTGGTCATTTGTATTTCTTAATAGTATTTTATTTTGTTTCAATTATTTAAAGTCTCCAGTTGATAAAGTAAGATAAAAGCAAAGTGAATGCAACTCTGTAATTTTTTTGAATGGTTTTGTGTGCTGAATAGTCCACAAAACACACTATTCCAAGCACTTGACAGTGACAGACAACATCAATGCCACATCTCCATGTCCAAAGGACTTATGTGTCATTCTGATGGTATTCTATATATCACACAAAACCATTGTCTGTTGTCTGTTTGAGTTTTAATGAAGCCGCTAGCTCTTTTCTTGGCTCCTCAGCACACTTCAAAGCCATCAGGTCCTTGGAGGGATATCAGTATTCTGCTCACACCTGCCAATAGCCTGTAAGCAATGGGCATTGAATTGGGGGAGAGGTTTGAACTGGAGGTATGGCCACAGTACACATTAATCTGTTATTCTCTGTCGATAATGTGACACAACTAATGATGAGAGAAAGATTAAGCCGTAAACACAGCATTGTCAAGGCCGCAAAATTGACCGACTACTGGATTTGGAATTATTTGCTAGAATGAGTTAATGTTATCATCACAGTTTGAAACATTTCTGTTGATTCTGCTGCTGCACCAAGTAACACATCAAATGGAAAAAAAAAAACTTGAATAATAATTCACATTTTTTTCTTCCATAAATCAAATAAAATCATGAGGAAACTGTCCTCTGTGCTAGACTGTCATGTATGTGTTTAGCTGGTTTTGGGTACGTGGGGTACGTGAGTTTCTGTAGGCCCACTATAGCATCTTAGGTGCTCCATGTGGGAAAACAAAGCGTCTACATTAAATAATATGCAGTTAAAAGTATTTTCATTTTTTAAGAATAGATGTCACAGGTCACAGTGCCATAATAATAGTTGGAGAGAAATAAAAGCAAGTCTAAATAACGGAGTGACCACAGAACAGAGTAGCTCAGCAACATCAGCATCTAAAAAAGATATCCCAAAATCCACGCCAGTAGCAATAAGTGTCATATGCAATCTGCAAAAACTCTTTTTTTCATTAAGTGTGGTAACTGTAATCCTGTAAAAACTGCTCCAAATTGGAAGGGGTTTGGTGGGCTTGTTTTCAATTGGATGGCTGGACATCAGGTGCATGAAAGCTTGTCTCTCCTCCCTGCGTGTGCTTTGCTTGCCGTGCACAAGCTGGACAACAGCGTTGATGTAAACATTGGATTTGCCCATCAGTGCTCCAGAGACAGTGACGCCTGAGGAATGTGAAGGGTTTGTCCACCAGTGCTCAAGAGACAGCAAGACCTGAGGGATGTGAAGGGTTAAAGATAAAGCCATGGACTGAAGTCTGTCTAGAAAAGTCTAGTCGGCCCGAATAAAATGATTGGCTGAGCTTCCTGCACGTCATCTGTCGCCCCATCCCTCCTAGTTGCACCACTTTCACTTCTCGCAAGACACGCGCCCCCCTGGCGGAGCGGCACATTGGTAGAGTGGTCGCTGAGAGAGAGCAAGAACTGAAAGTGAGCAAAGTGAGCCGCCACTTCCACCCCCAGCTGCCCCAGAGAAAACTGTCATCATAAAGAAGAGTATTTCACACAAAGCTTCCCTAAAGAATGATCTTGATGCGGCAAAAGGCAAGATGCGAGTCATCATCGGCTCTGCTTTCAAGCAATGGAGGAGGCCTGTGCAGCTTCATCCGGAGCTAAAAAGAGATGAGATGGTCACGGAGTTTCTGTGAAGTTAATGTCAACTGTGAAGTTGGCAATCGCCACAAGAATATATATGGCAAACACAGCAGTAGATGCGAGACATAAACAACTGCGCCCAAAGTTTTTTTTTCTCTGCTTCACTTTATTATGTTGCTGCTCGGCCACGCGTTGATGCGGGACTCGGGGGCATCAGAGCTTAGGCAGGGGGAAGAAGGTGGGACTTTGAGGGAGGCGGAATTTTTTAAGGGCTGAGCGACATGCCAGTAAGGTAAGAATTGCTTTAAGGGTTAATTTAGGGTCCACTTGTAGGACCACAAGCAGAATCAAGTTGTTAAAAAAAAGGGGGGGGGTGGCACTTTGGCACACAAGGCCAAATTGCAATTGGCAGTAGCAGTAATGGCATAATTCTTAGAATGAAAATTAGTGCAGTCTTGGCACAGGCTGCCTTTTTGTTGAAGCACAAGTGCGAGCCCTTGAACATAATCAGAGTCCAGTGGAATATTTCTTCTGGAGAGCTGGGCTGAGAGGAAACCCACTAATGTGTTCTTGTTTGCTGCTAAATAGCAGATTAACCCCACAGGCTTACAGCCAGCAGCTGCTGAGGCGTAGTGGAATGAGGTGACTGAAGAGGCCTGTCTTCCATCAACGGTCTGTTCCTTTTGGTCCCATCTGAATTACCAGAAAGACGGATTTTACACAAAGGGTCAGTGACTCAAGTTATCTGAGTGAAATCAGACTAAGCTGGATCAGCTGAAGGTAAGGAGCAGTTACACATACCACACCAAGGTTACAGTTGGGGAGCAGGTCAATGTTTTGTGACATTCTGTTTCTGCTCAGAAACTCTGTTCAGTACCTAGGGCTCACCAATAAACACACAATGACATTGTGATGTTGCACTGGGTTATAAACTATCCAGTTTACTGGCTGAACAAAATGTACTACAACACACTTCTTCCATTGTTTGTGTATACAGTGGCAAATATATGTGTGTGATTTGCCCCATGGCCAGTGTTGTGAAACCAATGTGGAAGCAGTCCAGTATTATGAACAAGAAAGCATCAGTAGTGATCACAATGCTGTCTTTTCCAAGGTTCAATGAACATAATAAATTATGATCTATATATTTATTATATATTATAATAATATAGATTATATTATATATTATTTATATTTATATGTGCGTAGTGTTCTCCACATTACGCATGTTGAGGTGTATTAGACACCTTTTGAGGCTCTGGAGAAAATTGTCACATCCAGCCCATTCTCCCATTACATGTACAGAGCCATTACAAGCTCCAGCTGTAATAACTCATGATCTATAAAAGGGACCGATCACAAAGACTTTCAGCTGCATGGTTTTAGCCTCATGCCTATTTATACATTCCAGAGCCAATTTGTTTATTTCCTTTCTTTAAAACTGCATTTGGGGCTTGCCCAATCTCCCAAATTGCTTAAATTCTTAATCAATGTTTTCAACTGGTCTGACACACCCAGATTAAAATGGGCAATGACTTATTCAAAACCCCAGAACTCATTCCTGCCGCTCAACAGTTTCCATCCCCTTTCAAGTCCCTGCCACATAAGGGGAGCTCATGCAGAAAGGATTTGCCCCATCCAAGCATTGTGCCTGCTGTAAATGATAGATTTAGCAAGAGGCAAGAAAACGGAAGAAAATAATAATCTCTTTGACGTAAGACATGACAAGCGAATAGACATAAAAAAAGAAACCAAGCACACAGAAAATTGGATTTTCGAGAGCGCCTTGTCTTGCAAAAAATGACCAGTCAGAGGGTGTTAGCGAGGCAGAGCGGCTTTCATTAGCCTCGTCATTTGGCATCACTGAACCATGAAGATGGTTAAGTGATATTATGTTAACCTCCTGTTTTACATCTCCAGCCCAGATTAAATGTAATTAAGTGGCTTTTGTGCTTCCCACACAGTCTTCTGGGTAATTGATGATTGACTGAAGTCATTTACAGACTGCCTGCACCATTGTTCCGATCTCAGCACCGGCGCCTGATGGTTTTTACAATGATTGACCAAGACCACAGACATCAGCTACTTTAGGAAAGCTGAAGCTTTGACTTTCACTGTGGTCGCATCAAAAAAGGGAAAATAGTGTGTCGCCTGCCTATTTTTAGTCTGGCTGAAAAGATGTGATGAATGTTGAATTTCGCCACGCTGCTGAAAAATCATTAAATACAGACTGCATATGGGAATGCTTGACCTTTAAATATAATTGATGGACCCGAGTGTGGTTCTGGCAGGCTCTTTCTTTTCTTTTTTTCACCAGAAATATTTATCGTGGCTTGAAGTGTATTCACCAGTGTACTCTGACAGCATGTCTGCACTCATGTCATACCACCATAGAGAGTCATTGATGGTGCCAGTGTGATATGATCACATGACATCACATCACAAATGCAGTATCAAAAAATAAGTCACAATTATGTCGGTTCCTCTAAAAGTCCAGTGCCCATGGCAGATTTTTGGGTGTTGAGAGATGAAGCAGACAAGATATAATGCAATTCCTGCAACTATTGTAAACGTTGTATAGTTCCTATAGCTATGAAGGTAAAAAAAACAAAACCTGGTTAGACCTAGGTTTAGTTATTTCAAAGAGGAAGACAATATAACTTGCTCACCCTGTCATAGTTCTTCTGATAATCTTGCGGGCAAATACAGTCATACAAAACAACCAAAAAATGTAAACGTAGCTCTTCTCTTAATAGATGGTCCAATTGTTTTGCACCTGCTGCAATTGGAATTGTTCCTGCATTAGTAAATCCAACCCATCATGGGTTACTATGCTCAAGCTTCATGAGTCAAGAGTCAAATTTCGCTCTCACCAGGGTGCTTATCATATCATTGACATTCATCTTTGCAGCAGCATTTGCTCCAACCACCTACTTTCAATTAACTGAGTTGGTGACATGCAGAGACATTTCCTCGTTTTACATAGTGAAAAAATGAGCACGGTAGTGAATGGTGGGCCTACTCCGCCCAAATAAATAGCTTTGACGAAGTGCTAGGACACCAGGAAGCGAGTTGGTGCCATCCACCCTCCAAGTCTTGGTTTATTATTTCAGTCTGGTAATGACTCTGAGGTTGAGATCTGAAAAAGAGACTGACAGTCGCTCCTGGCAGAGAAGAAAATTCTTTCCAAAACTGAGACACAAACTGGTGTTCCCAGTCTAGCACCACGTCCCTATGGAAGAGCATGGATGCAAAAAACATTTTTCAACACAGCCTCAGATGTTAATGTAGTAATTTATGTAGAGGAATAAAATGTGCAAAATATCTGACAATCTGTTCACCATCATGGTGTTACCATCTGACTGGGGCGACCAGTAAGAGATAGAGGGAGAAAGAGGGAGAGTGAGATGCTGAAGGCAGGAAAAAGGTCAAAACGTCATTACAATATTTAGGTCAAGATGAAATAAATGCATGAGCAATGCTTTCAAAGTCTTTGAAACTCAACATAATAATAATAATGAACTTTATTTGTAGAACACTTTTCAAAACAAGGTTACAAAGTGCTTTACATGGACGTATACATTGTAGTGCCGTGACACACAAAACAGAGGCACATACAAAACGGGAACCCAACATATCCCACCGAAGTGACTGGGGCAAGGAAAAAGTCCCTTTTAGGAAGAAAGCTTGGGCAGATCCACAACTCGGGGTGGGTGGCCAACTGCTTAGACTGGTCAGGTTAGCAGACAAACAATTACAAAAACACTGCAGGTGGAGGGAAGGAAACAGATTCAATGAAAGGACTAGGTGTAACCATCCCCTGGCCTGGACTATGCATGGCAGGGGCGTCCTTCTCTCTGAGCCAGACTTACGCCTGACCGCATACCTGGGTAGAATAGGAGCTGCCACTTTAAGGCTTTGCTTAGCCCCTGGGACACATCGTCAGTTGTGTCCTCAGATCACAGGGCATTTCAGCCAATTATCACAATACGCCCCCAGCTGATGCAGGCCCACCACAGGTTGATCACTCCTGGGTGTGGGTCCCGGGGCTAAGCATTTGCCCCGTCGGCCCAGACTGTGTCACTCCTCTTCAGCCACAGCCAATGGCTTGTCCTCTCGGCGGTGTCCGCCAACTCTTTAATGGCCCGCCTGTGAGCCTGTCCCCTGATTCCAACCTCCCTAAAGAGCTTCGCAGTCGAGCTGGCCACAAAACCCCTACATCCCACCTCCACCGGGCGCACCCTCGCCTTGCAGCCACAAAACCCCTACATCCCACCACCACCAGGCGCATCCTCGCCTTCCAGCTTCTGACCACTGCTGCAGCAGCTAGGTCAGAGTACCGCAGCTTCTTGCGTTCATAAGCTTCTTTGACGGCATCCTCCCAAGGAACTGATGTAGACGAGCTTGGATGTATTGGACCATAGGACAAGGTCTGGACGTAGGGTGGTCACTGCGATCTCCGGGGGGAAAGTGCGCCCAGGTCAGGGTGTGAGGGCCTTGACCTCTGCTTTTCCCCTCCCGAACAAAGGATGGAGGGTGTTGGTACATATGCCGGTTGATGGTAGGTAGAACGTTGATGGAAACCCTCTTGCACTCTAATTTATCAACTAGACATCTGAGGACCTGGGGCCTCATGTATCAACGCCGTTTACGCAAGAAAAAGGTGCATTCACAAGGATCGGAGCTCACAATGGGATGTATCAATCCTGAAAAGTTCGTCAATTCTTGCGCCTGTCACGGCAGCTCCGGAGGTGCCGTAGAAGTTTGCGCGAAGCCAGATTCTTGCGTGAGCGGCACTTTGGTCCGTTGGCGACACTGTGTGGCGATGTTTGGTAGCCAATGCTGGACTGGAACAAGGAAGTGGCTCGGGAAGTTTACGAGCGGACCGGCTCGCTTAGTTGGGCGGGCGTGGGGGGCGGGGGGGGA
>CAESWR010000033.1:408706-443480 GCA_903171835.1 Mullus surmuletus | reverse complement strand
ATTTCGATTATTTGGTTTCTTTTCTTAGCTATTTGGTTACAGAATTTGTTTTCTGATTTAGTTAATTAGCTGTGGGGTGGTCAGTGACTATCACTACGCCTGGTCCCCACCCACAGCCAAATTTTGGTAGTTTGTCCTCTTGTTGTTTCTTTTCAAGTAAATTGTTTTTGATTATTTGTATTTTGGTTATAATTATTTTTCGGTATTTTCTGCTGGTGTGCGTGGGTGTGAGTGTTTGTGTGTGTGTGTGTGTGTGTGTGTGTTTTAGTATAGGCCTTCTGTTTTAACCTGTGCTACCTGGATAGTCTAAACTGTGGGTGTCCCTCCGCATAATTTTGTGACTTTGCTTTCCAGGGCAGGAGCTGGTGCCGTGTGCGGCAGACTTCCCTGGTGGTGGTCCCATCTCACATCCCTTCATTTTTTTGCTGTGGCACGTGGTGATTTGGTTTGGAGTATTTCTTTTGTGATTTGAGTTGCTTTAGTCTGCCCGCCTCACTAACGTTAATCCTGTTCCCGTTTTGTTTAGTTTTCTGGAAATTGCCGTGGTATAACTGACACCCAGGTTGAGAAGACATCTGTGCTCCTTTTAACCATCGTAAATTATTGTTGAATAAAAACTATTGGTATTTTTTGGAAGTCCGTCTCCTGTCGTCTATAGGAATTGGTGTAACGAATCTGTGTGACCTATTGTAGTAGCCCCAGTATAGGGTGAGTGTATTTCCTGGGGTGCAATTCCCCAGGTGGAGTTGTTGGACAACCTCCCCCCTTCCTCCACGCTCCGCCACATCTGATTGGTTGGTTGGCTGTTTTAACATAACTTATGTTAGCAGCAGGCTGGTTAGTTGATCATAGCTCATAGTAGCCGCAGCAGCTAAAGGCTAATGAAAGGTGCTGGTGGACCTTTTTTGTTGGTTGGTTGGTTTGTTTATAAAAAGTGGTGGTACATAGCTGCAAAGTTGAGTTGATAAAGGCTGCAGAAGAGCTTGAGGTGTGTGTTTGGCCTTGATTACTCTTACTATTACGATAGCCATTGCCATAAATCAACCATAAACATTAGTGCATGTTATTGCCAGCGAGAGCCGCATCCTCTCCCTGAGAGGAGCGTGGAGTGGGTGTAGCCAGACACCGCTCATGATGATTCAAAGGTGCAGGCACAGAAAAAGCCCATTCTCAGTAGAGCTGAAATTCAGGACAAAGGTGAATTTGGGGTAATACACTTCGTATACGGTTTTGTTGGACCTCTGACACCTATATGAAATTGTTGAAAAAATGTATAACATCAGACCTTTAAAGGAGCAAGGTGGTGAAGAGAGCCTAACTTTGAATATCTGGGGGTGACTATATTGGAGAACCTGTCTTGGAGCACAAACTGAGCTGTGGGGAAAGGACAGCAATGTTGGTACTAACTGAGGACATTGAGGAGTGCCAAAATATGAAAGCAGTTGATGGTGAGCTTTTACAACTGTGCCATCAGCAGTGTTTTAAAAAGTGGATTTGTATTTGCTATAGGTGCTGTGCATCATCCAGTCACCTAGCTAAAGACTGTGGAAAAAATGTGCAGAGAATGCAACAGTGACAGCCACGCTACTGCACTACATCGAGGGCCAGCTCTGTGGATAACTGAGACCTCTGTAACCACAAGAGATCAAGGTGGGGAGCAAGGGGAAGGGGCCCCTCAAGCTGTCATGACATCTGTGGGACTACAGTCAGGTCAAGATCGTGCTCTGAAATTTGTCCCGTCAGAGTTTATCCAGAAGGCCAGAGAGAAAGAGCTTATGCTGTCCTGGATGAGCAAAGCAATAAGTCCCTGGCAAGAACAGAGTTTTTTGACATGGTCTAGACCTGCACAACAGCATACATACCGATGATCTGCTCCGGGGTCATTGAAACCACAGAGTGCCGAGGAAACAATTTCATCATGGAGTCATTAGATGGCAAAACTCACATTCAACTTCCTGCTCTTATCGAATGTGACCCTGTTTGGCCGAGACATACCACAGGCACACAAAGTTCGAGAACAATGTAATGGACTCCACGACGCACCGTACGCCGAGCATCTCAACTCGGGGTTCTCTTTATTCCAGCGACCCTACTACCAACGCAGTCAAGAGAATTCTCAGATGTTTCTGAACATGATACTCGTTATATAGTGTATCAAATATATGTGTGTGCAGAGGGGGCAGGCAATCTTTTCCAGTAAGTGGCTTGTTGTTGCCAAACTTTTCTGGCAACCCTAAGGTTACAGGTCGACCGCTTATCTTTCCTGCCATAACAGGACGTAGTCCAAGCCTGTCCACAACACTTTTCCCTCGAGAGGGGACTTATCTGCCAGATCAGAATTTGGTACCGTATTCCAATTGCTAATCTTCAGCCGGATCACAACGACCTGGCTGTGCTCATGTGAAGGGAAACACATGAGCATCATCATGTTTCCATGTATTGTTAACCAGATATTTCCAGATGTTTCCCTTCACTTTGTACAAGACTGGTCTGTGTTCGGGTCCTTATTTGGTCCTTTCTCGCCTCCACAATTGTATGAGAGCTCTGTCTTGGAAGAGCCCACAAACCAGATTGTGTCAATGTCTACCGAACTAATGTGCTGATTAACAGGTGTACATCTCTGTTTGACCCCTGGGGTGGAGCTGACAAAGCTGCAGCTGGGATCGGGGAGTTTCTGGTCCAGCCAGGTCCAGCCTCTCGCTTTGGAGGGGGACACAGGGCAAGTGTGGATCTCGGCCGTCGGGGCTCTTGTACTGGACTGGGGGTGGCGCAGCAGAAAAAATACGTCATCTTTTTCTCAGTCTGGCACTGGCTAGGCTTAGCCACCTAGCTCGCTCCTGCAGACCAAGGTCCCCAGTGCTCTCCCCATGGCTTACACAGCGCAGCATTGCAATTGGCACAGGATTGCGATGACTGAAATCTCTCCCAGTTTATGTTTATTTGGATCCCCAGTAGCTGTAACAAATGCAACAGCTACTCTTCCTGGGGTCCATCCGTGAAGCCAGTTTGGGTGTCTTCTCAAACTCCTCACAGATTTCTGCCTGGTAAGCGGTGAGGAGCAAGAGGACCGTCTTGTTGGTTAGTGCAGCCTTAAGCCGGTCTGACTCACGGAGTGCTTCAGGAGGTGTGCCGCAAGAGTCGTTTCCACCAGAGGCATATGGAGGAGCCCCAGGCTATCCATCTGCTCGCAGTCGAGGGACGAGGTGCCTGCCACTGGGCTCCTGCTGCTGTACGGGTTATCCCTCCATGAGCGAGTTAACTCCATCACCAGTTTGGGGAAGATGGGAAGCAGCTGTTTGCAAACGTTACTCTTTGTAACGGGATCTGGTGGTCTTCATTGCGGCCACCGGCCAAAGGATGTCCAATTACTCCACCGCAAGATGGTGTGCAAGCTGAAGGGCTACGCACTCTGCTAAAGAAAAGCTACTCGGACCACCCTGGAGAGCAGCCGAGCAGATAAACCAAGCTGTGGTGAGGTGAGGCAGTCACCGAATCTTATCTGGAGTGACCGGAGAGCTGATAATCCAGGTAAGATAGCTAAGATCTGCCTGTGGACAGTTAAAATGGCTAATCTAGATGCGAGATATGCTCCGAGTGAGAAGAGGTCTTTGAATCGTGTACTACCATCTGCACACACCCTTTATCAGACCCCATTATAACTTCCACAGGCTTGCCCCTGCTTTTTATGAAGTACACTGATGGATGCAGGAGTACCCAGGAGGGGATCCACTTAGTGACGTTCTCTGACGACACAGCACTGCTGCTCCAATGTCCTCTATAGTACCATGGGAGCGCTCTCACAGATTGTATTTCATAGTGTGAAGGCAATTTCCTTGATTTAAATCGATATCTAAAACCAATGAACTGACAACCGATTTTGGATGGAACAGTGATGTAGCCATAGAGAGCATCATACACAAAGAGAATGTGGAAATTAAAAGTACCTGGGCACTTTTCTTAACAACTGCCTCAGATTCGATGTGAAGACGGAGGCCATTATAAAGAGAGGGCAACACAGAGTCTACACTCCATCTTTTGTTGAGAGTCTTTTAAATGTTTTCTTTATTTGGTTTCAGAATCTGTCAGTGATGGACAGGAGCAGCTTGAACAGCATTGTAAGAACCTGCTCTAAGATCACTGGTATAAAACATACAGACCTCAATAGTCTTTTAAACCAACAAACTGTCCGGAAGACAGCAGGTATCCTTGCCTGCCAAGAGCATGTCTTTGCAAGAGATCCTGTTGCCATCAAGGAGTCACTATGCATTGCCGGCCAGCATAAACTAATATGTATTTAAGATCCTTCATTCCTATGACGGTCAGACCTGTAGGCTACATTCACTGAAGTCAAATGTATTGTATTCTGGCCCCAGAGGTATTGTGTACTGTCTAGTGCAGGGGTGACAAGCATACAGCCAACGGGCCGGAACCGGCCCGTTAGGGAGTCCAATTAGGATGAATTTTGTATTCAAAATTGCATGAAAAATGAACGCTTGAATTTTTTAATGAAATGCAATTCCTAAAGTATCCACTAGGGGTGCACTGTCTTAGTCAGAGTAGAGGGGCACACCGTTGTAATTCGAGTAGAAGAAGATGACAGTGCCTTCTCAAAAAAGAGAAAAGTGGATACTGAGTGCATAGTTTTCCAATCAAAATGGACCGCTTCCTATTTATTCACAGAGGTGAAAGGGAAACCTGTGTGCTTGGTGTGTAATCAACAAGTGTCGGTGCTCAAGGAATATAATATGTGGCCGACCTATGAGAATCATCATGGCAAAAAATATGACCGCTTGCAAGGACAACTGAGAAGAGAGAAGATAAATTCATTGTTGGTGGGTCTGAGGAAACAGCAGTCCATTTTCACCCGGAGCAAAGAGGTCAATGACGCAGCAGTAAAAGCCAGCTACCTGATTGCAAATGAAATAGCATCAGCATCAAAGCCGTATTTTGACGGTGCGTTTGTTAAAACATACATGCTTAAAGCTGCAGAACTCGTGTGTCCCGCGAAGCGACAAGCTTTTACCAACATTAGTCTGACGAGGAAGACTGTGGCAGAGATGATTTTGTAACTATCGGCAGATTTGGCCAGCCAGTTGAAACACAAACACAAAGTCAAGTCATTTCTTGCATTTTCTGTTGCAATTGATGAGAGCACTGACATTACAGACGTTGCACATGTTTGTCTTAAGAAATCTGAGGTTGTTCATGATCTGTTTTGTAAGAGGATATTTCATTAAATATAATGATTTACCTAATTGTACTTGTACTTATTTGCATGAAAACAAAGGGAAAAACATGGACTTATTGATATTTAGAGGTAATTGTGCTATGATTTTACTGGTCCAGCCCACTTGACATCTAATTATGCAGTATGTGGCTCCTGAACTATAATGAGTTTGACACCCCTGGTGTATTGTCTGGTCTGCGTCATGTGTATCTCAGTGTCTCCACATAGAGCAATCATTTATTATATTCTAAATCAATACAACAGGAAAATAATTCTTATAAATCTTTGTTAAAGAAAAATCCATTGTTTTTGTACTTCTGGTTACCCAATCCCTATTGCCTCCATCTTTTTTAAATTAGTTTTTTTACATATATGTTCATTTCTGAGGGATTTCTGTTGGACAATCTGTGCCACATTGAGGACTGACTCAGCTAATTTCCCATAATGAACATTCTCGAACAGATATTTTAATAAATCAACCTGCTGCACATTAGATCTGGGCTGGGTGGGCAGGGTGACCGTGTCCTTTGTCTGCTCCTGGAACTCTTGGCCTTAAGCAACAAAGCCAGGAACTTTGCTGTAACCTTTGACCGGGACATGTCCTTCAGTGCTCATGTAAAATAAGCCATGAGGACTGCATTCTTGCAGAACCTTCAGCTATCAGGTCCCTCTCTTGCTTGGTGTTTGCTTCCAGCCTCGGAAGCAGACACCTTTTCTCCGTTTGAGTGCAGATCTAAGACCTTTCTGTTTGAGGCATTACGAACATTTTTACAGACATGCTGCTATAGGCTTAGACTGCTGGTGGAGCTCTCATGATGCAATGGGCTCCTCCTTTTCCTCCTGCCCTTCCTCTACCTTGCCTTTCCTCTCCAATCATGAAAATGTAGTGTAACATTGTTCACAAAGTTCACAATTGACTATTGTCTTCTCGTCTGTTGATGAACCACCCACCCCGAGCCTTGGTTCTGCGACAGGTATTTTCTTCCTTTAAAGGGAGATTTTCATGGCCCTTGTCGCTGAGTGCTTGATCTTGGGGGATACTCCGGGTCTCTGTTCACGCAACAGTATGTTCTAGACCGGCTATTTGTTAAAGTGTCTTGAGATACCTGTCTGTTGTCAAGTGGCGCTGTACAAATGTAACTGAAATTAATTTAATTGAATATTGGCCATATGAAATAAAGCACAGTTACACACAAATGACCATTTTCCCGGAGACAATATTTGCCATGCCTCTTGAATGTCAACTCGCAAAAAATGCAGCATTCTGGAGTCTCCTGCTAAACCTTCCTTATCTCTGTCCTGCTGCTGCTGCTGCTGCTGCTGATGATGATGATGATGATGATGATGACAGTAGTAGTTTTTAGTCTGTAGAGGCAGATGGACTCCTCATCCTTTTCATCCTGCCACTCAGGCCTCAACATCTCTTGAAACCATGATACCCGTGAATACCCTGATTATGTATTAGCCGGCGCTGCAGAGGCCCATGACCCCACGCTGGACAGATGGGTGTTGAGGTGGCAGAGTGGACCTGATTTACTTTTGCTGCAAACCCTGTTGGCAACCAGGAAATACAGAGAGGATGGAGGGAGCATGAGATGGAAGGGAAAAAAGCAGCCCGCCCTCCGTTCTGCGGCTAATTAAGTGTTATTATCCGACACCACAGGAGGTACCTGAGAAATAATTGGCCACAGCGACAGCTAAATGTTCCAATATGGGGGTGAAGCCAAAAGCACTGGAAAAGGTCACATGCTATTATACATTGTGTTGATCTTATTAGTGCTGCAGTCTGTCAAAGGACCCACCATTACTGCAAATCCGAATCTAACAGGAAGTATAAGTAGTGATTTCTTTGTTCTAAAGATAGAGAGGCAAATCATTTTTCCTCCCAATGTGGTGTTGACACTTCTTTTCTTTCTCCTTTTAAGCACTTGTCCCATACTTGTCTGAGGTCATACAGGCTCTGGTTTAGGAGACATGAGACAAAATTGTGTCTGTTGATTTCAGACGTCATTGGTGGTTAAACTTTAGCATTTATATTGGATCAATCGTTTGAGATGATCAGTTTTATATTTTGTTTATGAGGCTTTGGGAAATAGTAACACAGAAAGACGCATTCGCCATTTCGTTACGGTGCAAGATGTATATTAAATCTGCGTCTCAATTTCCCAAATCTCAGTTTTGGCTTTTAATGTACATCCACTTATCCTTCTGTTATTATGCCTTACAATAGTGATAATTAAACATACTATAAAACACATATTCCAACTAATATGATTTCATTTATGTCTGCCTTTGAGCCGGAGTGGGAAAATGCCATTTCACAGCCATTGTTGATTGTTGATCACTTCATCATAATTCCATTGATATTCAGTTTTATCTGCACCAATTCATAACAAAAACGTATCATTTTAACATAAAGCAGGACTAGACCGTGCTATTAAATTATTTTTATATTCACAGATACCAAAATAATCCCCTAAGATCAAACACTTGGTGACAGGAGTGAGATGGCTTAGAGAAAAGATATAAGAACAGCAAGAGAAGTAAAGCAGGTGGGAAACACTGCTGTGTTCCTAATCACACACTTCCTGAGGTTACTCCAAGTCACTTTTTGGCACTATTTTGACAGTGTAACATTGCGGCCTTGCACTTATTACTTGTGCATTTTTTAAAGATACCTGTATATCACTAGTCTTCCTCCTTTCAAGTGCTGTAATGAAAGCCAATCATGGAGTGATACCAAACCAGATGTCAACAATATATTGTTTGTTGATGGTGCAAAGTCTATTGCTACACACTCAGTTTTTGCAGGGATATGTGCATGTAGCGTGATCGACCTTGCACACTCAAAAAAGAGTATATGCTGTACAATTTGGAAAATAGCCACAACAATGCAATGAATGGTGATGAGGGACGATGATCTGTTGATAGAGACCATCAAGTAGTATTTTTGTTGGAATGCTTGATTTAAAATGGTTTACGTTCAATATTATTGGGAAAAATCTTTAATGATTGGTTATGTCGTAGCTTCAGTGTCTGTATGGAAAACATGGCATAGTGCATTGCTACAGCTGTTTAATTCATGTAGCCCTCATGCTACCACAAATGGTCACAAATAAGCATGGCATTTTGACATTTTGTAAGAATAAATATTAAGAAAGAAACAATAGACAGACACCACTTGTCAAGATAAAATGCTGTGTACTGCCATCTTTATTACCTCATCTGAGCTAAATTGTTCAGAATTTTCAGACAGTCTACTAGTTTTACAACAAAATGTGACAGAAAAAATATTGAAGTTTATCCACCGACTGGTTGATACTATAGTTATTTTGGGATATTTTATGTCAGTTTTCTTTTGTAAAACTTCATCAAGTTAGGCCAAAGACCGACATCACAAATGGCTCATATAGTGAACTTTCTGATTGGAGGGTGGCCAGTTTTAATGATAAAGTTGCAGGTTGTTATTTTAACAAGGTTTCTCTTGAAAGTTATAAATCCTGAAGGTAACAACGTCCCTACTCGGTCCCTACCTGCCCTACTTCCTTGCACCATTAACTGCATTCTGCCAGTGATAATTGTAACACATTTTTGCCCCTTTTGGTCCTGTAAACAGTTTTGGAGGATAATGCATAATGTGCTGCATGTTAACAAAGTGTTATCACATCATGAAATGCTGGCAGGGGATGTTTTACGAAAGAGATAAAGTAGTTTGATTTCTGCACGAGTTGTTTCCTCTGTAAGTTTGCTGTCCTTGAAAAGCCTCTGATTCAGCTGGATTTCCTGGAAGATGCTCAGCAGGCTGTGTTCATTTCAGCATGTTGTCAGCGTTTGACGGACAGCTCTCAGGGCACTTTAAGTTTAATAGTGGAATGAAAAGGCTCTTTTCCTCCTCACTATAACTGTGATAAGGTTCATTTGCACCCCACCCTGACATTTTGCAACCTTGGCTGCCCCTGTTCAGAGTTTATTAATACCTTTCCTTTCAGCCGAACATGTGCATGCAAAACAGCATGATGTCTGCACTGGCTTAATATCCAACCATGCTGCCCCTAACATGCGACATGTTTTAAAGGCATGGTTGACGATTAGAAAAGCAGTTGAAAAAAATTGAGCCGTTGAGACAGATTTGAAAAAAAAAGCCACATATCGCACTCCCCTTGGAGCCTCACAACAAAACCCTTCTGGCAGAGCAACAAGCCCGCCAGCAGAAGATCCTGCGCTAGCTTCAAATCGGATTCACCATGTCGCTTACGCCCATAGTAGTCACTACCAAAGGTTGCTAGTGCCAAGCTAGCAGGGTGGCGCTGGGTGGAGCCGGCAGAGGTAGCAGTCGTGCAGCTGCAGATGTTGGTCGCTGGCTGGCGGGCCAGGTGGTGGCTACCTCTAGCGACCAGCCTCCATCTGGAGGCTGCAGCTGCCTAGACGGCTGCACCTCCCCTGGCGCCACCTCCCTAGCTCGGCGCAATGTTTTCGCAGCCCTGCAGCTGCTCAGGTGAATGTTTTTTTTTTCATTCTTTTTTCTCTTCACTTTGTGGAGATTGCACTATAGTACCATGACCACCATATAAACAAGGTTCATAATAATTACTTACTCGTCAACCATGCCTTTAACATATATTTACAGTGGTCCACTTGAACAGCGGATTTGGCAGGTTGTTTGGCCAGTAGGTATGAAAACAGCTCAAATACAATACCAATACCACATAAACAGATCTTGCCAAAGGCCCTTGCTCGTTTGAGTTTGAGAATGAAGTGAAAAGAGGTGTGCTAATCAGCATCAGCTGTAATTACTGTAAAAATGATTACACTTTGTAATAATGGGCATTTGTTCAAGTCAATTGAATTCTTTCTGATTTCCAAATGAAATTACTGTACTTTTAACATTCATTTCCTCTGGGTACTTTCAGGCTGCAATGTTGTCTACAGTTGCTGTACACTGCAAGAAATGCACCAAGTGTGGCAAAAGTATTAGATGCTAAAGCTCATTTAAATGCTTGTCAATGCTCCAGCATGGTGCTGTTAGCATTGGTGCCAATGAGTGAAAAACAAAAAAACTAAAATACAGTCATGTACACACCAACGCAACTGGCGCGACCAAAACAGAACAAGTGAGGGTATTACAGGAGAGTTTTGAATTGCTCTGTTCTTTCACTGTGTCTGTCTCAGTCTTTTCATTGGCTCAGTCAGTTGAGATGTGTCTAATTCTGAGACCACATGAAGATAAAAGAATATTTAAGAGCAGGGAGGACACTTAGTCACCAAGAAACACCAAGGGTGTGCAGAAATCCAACTGTGATGTGTCAAAATGTCCCCTGCTAAACAGGCCTTTTTAAAGAAAACACTGCTGTGTACAAAGTAAACGTTTGTTGTGCTGTCAAACTTAGTTTTGACTGATGTGGCAGCGTAGCAGGATTTGAATAATTGCTAAAGTGATGTTCCAATTAGTTACTAATTAGCAAAGAATATGTGGAGAAAACTAAGTTCTTTAAATTAAAAAGACACAATAACTAAGACCCTACAACTTCCCCTAATAAGGAAATAAGTTCCTGTGAGATTGTGGAGGGGAGACTTGGCTATCCCCGCTGTGAGCAAGTATAACATGAATTAATCAGCAACTAGTCGCACAGTGTGTTGTTTTTCACAGGGTGCTTTGATGAACCGAAGGAGCCACAGCAATACTTTCAATACAAAGGATTATTGCTTTCTTTATCTTTGCTGCACAGAACAAAATAAGAATCGACTCACATTCATAAGCTGACGGAACAATATGAGGCGTTGTCAGATAACTGAACGTTACACTGTGAATTGCTGTATTTTATTGGGACACACACACAATTGAACGAGAATAGGGAGGGCTTTTTTAAAGAGGGAGAAATAATAAACATTTTACATCCAAAGTTTCTGCAGTTCAGATTCTTGTGGTTTTTTGGATCACAAAGATACTGTTACTGGGCAGTCATTTCTATCCCTTTCCACCCCTGATATAACTGCCCTCATTGCCTCCACTGTGTTTCTTTGTCAGCAGATCATTCATCTAATGCTAATGACTAGGTATCAGCTTCATGGTACCTCAGATATCATGTCTGAAGACCGATGTATTGATTGGCTGAGATTGATCAGGGCAAGGATGATACAGCAACATTGCATGATTTATTCAGGTTCTAATATCTTATGTCAGGATTGCCCACTGGGACTCAGCTGCCATGACCTGGTGCATTTTCATCATCCATCCAGAACCCTCCACACCCTTTTTCACCTTTCACAGCTGTATAGCTCCAGTTCCTCTTGAGGCCAGTGACAGTCACTGATAGGAAATGAGCGACTGTTTAAGTAAATTCTGATCTGGTTTGAAGAGTGATCCTATTTAGATTTATTATTTTCCTGATAGAGAAGCTATTTCCTGCCCTTGCTGTCTCTAATGTAAGAAAACAGCCTCATAATTTGCATTCTGTGGTTAGAAGAATTCAAAGTCAAATAAGCGTTACTTTATTTCTCAGCAATGAGACTTAACCAGCCAATCACACCTCTCAATATGTTTTAGCACTCATCAGTTGGAAAAACTAATTTGTGATGCATTATACATTCTTTGTGCATGTGCATTCTCTTCATTTCTCTTAGTTTATTTATGCCATTCATTTAAAAAATCTTGCAAACGTAATGAACACAAAAGTTTGTTGAAAATGTGTCCTGATGGATAGCAAGGAATTTGTTCAGGCTTCAGTGGGCTAGTGAAATCTGCGGTTCTGACAATAAACAGTTTTGAAAATTACCAAACCACACAATGCCAAAGGCTCTACAGTCAGGCAAAAACATATAGCTACTCATCCCACTGTGACCTTTCATGTTTCCCGAAGATATTATGAGTTTTCCTGATTCTAAATCGTGCCTTGGGAGCCCTGCATACACATCAACAGACACGCACATTGACACGCACATTAGATTTACACTGACAATGTTCTTATATTACAGGCAAGACGGAATAAAAACATACTGTCCTTCTGAGACATTATGTGCCTTAGACCAAACAAGCAATGGCTGGATTTTTTATAAGACGCAAGATTGTTCCTAAGAGTAAAGAGGTTCTGAATATGATACAAACTAATTGATACAAATTAACCCTCCTGCATCATTTATGACATTTTTATTATTTGGGGATGCTTTTCAGTTCCTATATGTAAAAAAGTTTGGTTGCGTTGATGCATATGGAATATTTTTTTGTAGTAAGTAGTAAAATAGTTTATATCTTCATAAAGTATTGGATTTCATTGTCCATTTTTGTTTAAAAATAAGTCAACAATACACAGTGGACACATTTACAACGCTAACTGGTCATCAGCTCGACAAAAAGTCCTACTACAGACTCCCATTACAACCACGTTTTTTCTCAACATTATGTCACCACATGGTGTAATCATGCATTCTGTGAGATCAGGGTTTTATTTGGGAGATAAAGAGTACAATTGCCATTTTTACTGATCACAAAATGGGCCAATTTCACAAAAAAGGCCTATAGACATAATAGATTAAATTACAATTCTGAGGCTGAGTATGGTAATTCTTAGAGACCTACAAACATGGGCCCTTGGTCAGATTACTAAGACTCTAGGACTTAGGAATCATTCTCTAAATTTTACACACTGACGGAGGAGGATGCCTCCTCTTGCTCACTTGACGCCTACATGACCATATCCAAAAGCCTCTAACAGAATGTGGTGTGCTTTCATTTTCTCCATCTTCTTGTTGCTTGTGATATGAGGAGTAACCCAAGCTATGTGAAGTAAAGACAGACCTGGGACCCTGGTCTAACTACACACTACAAAATATTCAGATGGTGAAAACATACACAACAATTTATGAATATGGTATCTGTCCTACCAAAGACTGATCTCAGATACATTTGAGTAGGAAGCGACACAAACTGAGTAGCATACACAAAATAAATTCCCCAGAATTCAACATTCAGCAGGCACAGAAACCAAGAAATGACAACTATTTCCTGTATAGGCCTGGAATGTGAACATTGGCACACTTTGGTGGTGACAGAATATCGAGCATAGCATTAGTTCTGGCAGGTCACAACGTCATGCTAAAATTAGCTGTCAACAATGAGCAGCTACCGCAATCAGCTGATGGCTCAGCTGTCTTCTGAGTGCCCTATTTAAATTTGCCCAGCTTGGCATCTTTCTCTGCTTCCGCTACCGGCCAATCAGAAAGTCCTGCATGACGAACAATCCGACTTGCGTTGCCACTCGCCCTGCTGCTCCTCACCTCGATTTCCTCAGCCCACCATGAGGATCAGTTGCAGTTCCACTACACGTCCTGGATCCGCCATGCGACTCCGAGGCAGAGGAAGCCATCTGCAACAAGGATGCTTCCACTCTCTTCCAAAGCGCCCCGCTCGCCATGAAAGGTACCCCTGTTCCTGTGATCGATGACTGGCCGATTCTGAAGTTATTGGACCATGTTTGTGAACAGCATCGCCACCCCAGTCAGCGTGTCCCACAAGGAATCGTTCACTTTGTTCCCGGGTTGCAGTGGGCTCCAGCCTCCATCAAAAAGCTCTCTGCCTTCCTCCACTCCTCAAAAAGCTGTGGCGAGCGCAAGCACAACGCTGCTGCCATCTTGGCATCCGGTGTCGGCACACAACCAAGCCCCAGCCTCAGCAAACCATGCCATGATGTCGGCATTGTTCCCTGTTCGGTCTTCCTCTCTACCATGAACTTAAGGATCCACACTTTGGATGCCACTGCTTCAACCCGATCATCGCTCCAAGCTATAGTGTTTAGACGCCAGGATGGCGTTGGTGCCTCCTCCTCAACCGCCAGACCTTGTCGCGGAACGATGACGTCATGATCCCGTGCAGAACCATGGGAAGTGTAGTCCCCTTTTACTCTGGCGTTCCCTTAACTCTTCTGCTGCTGCCATTTCCCTCGATTTCAGGAGCCAAATCGTAGCAGGTAATGATGTCAGCTTGGTTAAACTCCTGCTGTGCTCTGATTTTAACTATAACCCGTGGACAATGTGGAGGAGTATCTTTATTGTTAAAAGTAAGTGATCCTAGGCAATCCTAGACTCTCCAAGACTCTGACTTGGCAGAATTCAATGTTGCCTCCAGTGTTTTAGAGATGTCATCTGCAAGGTGAGCCAACTGCACCCCTATCCTGCCAAAATCGCCGATCTCGCCATGACTTACGGTTGAACCCTTTTCTATGAACACGTGTCCAATCTGTGGCTATAGTCAATCCATCCAGCAGCCCGAAACTGAGACTAAGCAATTGTCGGGATGGGCATCCAAATCTGTGTGCCTGAGACAAACCAGCCTCATGAGACAAAACACCCCAAAACTCTACCCCTATCAAAGTGCCTGAGCTAGGAAGGGTTTTAGAGAAGCATTCCAACCGCTGCTTCATCAATCATTTGATCTTGACCGATCCACAGTTCATGGCCGGTCTGACAAGGTTGCCTAAGGTGTCTGTTACGTTTGTATATAATATCGGAATATAATATATATTCCTACTGGAGAAGGACGTTTATTATCAGGCGTTTGATTTTTCTCCTTTTTGCATAACACACGTCAACCCCTTTGGCATTGCTTCCTGTAAATACTCAGGAGAGGCATTTATCGTCGATTCATCTTCTCACAATAAACAGCCCCATTCCACAGCCGCCGTTCTCGCCCCTTATGCCTCGATCGACGATGCCATCAGCTATTAAAAGGCAGGCAGCAGCGCACGGTTGCAGAGTGGACATCGCTAATGCCTTAAAACTCCTGCCTCTACAGCCTCTCAGTGGCATCTCTTTGATGGCAATGGAGAGGGAGAAGCTGTATTTGCGGTTCAGCTCACCTTCGGTCATCAGCAAACCACTGGAGAACAGCCTGATGGTCTTGAAGTGGACCTGATGTGTCGCCCCAAAAAATATGCGGCACTCTGTCTGAGGCTTGCTGGATCATTATAGACATTTGCTTGCGACTTTTCCTTGCGACTATCCCCATGCCAAGCCGACAATGCTACCAACACACTCAGCTTCTTCGTAACCTTAGGGGTTCCCTAATCTAAGGAGACACATCAGGTCCACTTCAAGACTATCAGACTGTTCTCCAACCGACTTTGGGGAGTTCTTCATAACAGTGGTTTGTTGACGACCAACAGAACTGTCCTGCCAAGCAACGTCATCTCTCTGCTTAATTAAATGCATCCAAATACCATTGCATGTGTCTTGGGGTAAGCCTTGTCTATGAAACAAAATCTAATCTTCTGTGACAACGAAGCAGCAGTTACCATCTTAACAAAGGGCGTTCCTCATTATCTTTTAATAACAGATTCATAAGACGCCTTGTTCAGTTCACCTGTACTGTTTGGATCTATCTGCCAGAGGACTGCTGAATGGTTTAAGAGAAGGAAACCACCAGGCCATGTGATATTTTCCCCCATTCACCTCACCTCTCTTACACACTGATCACGCATTTAAGGATGGGTGCTTTGAGTCCTATACAGATTTACTGTTGGCAACAATCTTCCTCACAGCTTTTATGGTTTAAGAGGTGGAAGGTTCATCACTCACTCCTCCCCTCTCACAAACTCAGAATATCCAACATTACAGTTAACAGTCACATTCTGCCTATTCCTTAACATTTCCAACAAAAGAAACAAGGAGAGGCACTAATGTCATATTGCTCGAACTACTTCTGCCTTCTGTCCCACTACTGCTACCCAAGAAGCTGTTCACAAGCCAACCAGCAGCAGCCGCACTTCACCATAGAGGAAGGGTAACCCAAGTCTAAAGCTGGTTCATGGCTCGCCTTTGCCTCCTCTGCCATGCTACGGTGTCACTCCAGATCGCTACACGGCTCACTCCTTTTGTGTAGGAGCAGCAACAACAGCAGCTTCGACAACTCCCATGTCCACCCTCAAAGCATGGGCAGATGGTCATCGGCAGTGTACGAATGCTATCTGCGCCCTGAGGCTCAAACCATCCTCAGTGCTCAAGAACTAAGAGTTTCATATAAACATCAGTATCTCTTTATTTATTAGACTGTGTGCTATTATACCAGCTCTATTCTCAATTACCATATCTTCACTATAGCCTTTCACCGGTTCCTTTTGTAGTAAAAAAGGCCTGAATTTGCTTGGTATTGTCGTTTTGGGGGTTTGGTCTTTGCTGCGGTGCGTCTTTCATCATGGCTCATGAGGGGCAGGAAGGTGTGCTCTTCCTGCCTCTGGCCTCTCACTAGTGATGTGTCATTTGCAAACAATCCGGCTCTAAGAGCCGGTTCTTTGTTGCGACTGAGAAGAGCCGACTCCCGTCAGGAAGAGCCGAATCTTTAGTCGACAGCCGCTCCTGACCAGCTCTGTTGAGAATCAATGCAGGCAGGTGGGACTTTATTTTGATTGACAAACAATATGGCCAATCACATACGAGGACAAACCAAGATCTTACCATTATATGAAAGAAGGAAGGGTGGCAGACACTCCAAAGTCAGCTGGTGTAGTGGTACAGGCCACAGACCGACAGTAAAAAGTAAAAATGAGCGAATATACGAAAGAGAAGCACTGTGTAATTTTGTGCAATTGTAACTGTGTAATTTTTTAAAAACTAAAATGCATAAAAATAAGGCTTTATGAAAACTCTGGAAAATTGTTAGGCAAGACAAAAAACATTCATAAATGCTAAATTAAGCTAAAGTAGAGGGCTTGGAGTGATAATAAATGAAGAGCCATTTGGGAGCTTCGAAGGGAGCTGAGCCACTGGAGCCGAATCTTTGAAAAGAGACGAACTTCCCATTACTACCTCTCACGCAAGCGCGGGGAGAGTAGGGGGGTTCCGGACAGAACCTTGCGCTGCAAAAACATGTGACATTTGATGTTGGAACGGACAGAGTGGACCAGAACCGGAACCTCCCAACAGCTGATCAGGCAGCTGCAAGCTGATGCGGCACATCATTGATGTTCAAACTTGTACAGTCGTCCGAGAAAGTGACTGATGCTTTGATGCTTTGATTGTTTCCTCTGGCCTTTTTCGGTAAATTAGTCACAAAAAAGTGTCCTCGGAGGAGGAGCTAAGGTCTAGTGATGGTCTGATACCGGCACGATCATTGGGTCTTCTCTGCTCTGTGTCAGCAGAAAGCAGCGCGAAGCGGCTGCGGTCCGGCCGCTGCCCCCAGGGAAGGTGGTGGTGTCTTCGAGCTGTGAGTGTCTGGACACTCCATCGGACATCCAGGCGTTTGATCACATGTCAGAGGGTGAGGGTGAGGGTGTGTTTAGCAGATGCATGTTGATAGCCGCAAGCCTTTGTTTACTTCCGTGTTCAACGCTTCAGTGTGATGATGTACGAGAGAGAAAAACACAGGCACACAGCCCTCACAGCAGGATGTCAGACCCGCAACTGCTGGAAGCTTGAAAGAATAATAGAAAATCACGCATCGATGCCGAATTTCAGTGTGAAAGGGGTATTAGGTACTCAGTCTGACTCAAGCACAGGGCTTCAGGAGGGGCCGGGAGGGCCTTGGCGGAGATGCAGGGGCCCCTTCCGCTACNNNNTAGAAAAGTATTGGAGTTCCAGCAGGGAAATCTTCCTTGCATCTACATGTGAACAGACGCACCGGCATCAGGATGCCTTGGGAGTGAATACGTCTTACAGATTTACAATAACAGATTTTTCTTCCTCAGTTTACTTCCGTGTTCAACGCTTCAGTGTGATGATGTACGAGAGAGAAAAACACAGGCACACAGCCCTCACAGCAGGATGTCAGACCCGCAACTGCTGGAAGCTTGAAAGAATATTAGAAAATCACGCATCGATGCCGAATTTCAGTGTGAAAGGGGTATTAGGTACTCAGTCTGACTCAAGCACAGGGCTTCAGGAGGGGCCGGGAGGGCCTTGGCGGAGATGCAGGGGCCCCTTCCGCTACGATCACTTGGAACCCCCACACCCAGCTCGCAACAACGAACAAACAAAAGTAAACGCACTCGCAACCCCCCCCCAACCCCCCGCCTGCAAAAGGTAAAGGGCCCTTCACCTATTGCCACTCCTGGGCCCGTTGTTCCGCCACTGGTAAGACTCTCATCATGGCGCTGCAGCTCAACAATATTATCTGGAATTTTGAAACCTGACAACACCGCTGGTTCAGATGGTGAAGAAAAGGACACAGTGATGTGCAGGAACTTCTCTAGCTTTCACTCCCAGTGGGATTAGCGCTCTTTACCTGGCTCAAAGTTGGATAATTCAAAAGGTTGTTCTAAAACCATGTAAAATTAAGTGAAAGCCAACAACGCCACGTAGGTTGAAAAAAAACCTAGGACTCAGTTGAAACTATGCAGTTTCTTTTGAATCGGGGGTGAGCAGGGTTTAAAATCAATCTAGAAGAGTAAAAACTGTTTATTCTAAGCATACATTTGGAAACCCCAGCCCCAGAGGCCCATCTGCCTATTGTCTCTGCTTCGTCTTCCATGTAGTCCCCCAAGGCTGCAGACCATAATCCTTTCTAAAAGATCGAGGACAAGAGAGACAGTCCAGTGTTCGCAAGGGTTTGGTTAAAACCAATAAAAGTCTAAAACCGTTAAACTAAATGAAGAATAAAATGGTTAAATGACTAGAGATAGTACTCTCAGAGAGGTGCATCTACGTTCTCTACGATCCCTTGTTGCTTTGCCTCTTTGCCGAAGATGACACTCCTTTCCTCCATCCTGCCGCCAAGCGCCCACCACCTCAGGTCTGCTCCTTCTGTCCTCCATGCCTGGTCTGCATTTCCCTGACTCTCGGGGATAGTGTCCCGCTATGACTCTTCCGTGCCCAGTCTGCATTCTCACGACTCTCCTCTGAGAGTCTCCCACAACTTCAGCTGGCTTTAGTGCCCTGCTATTCTGTCAGATTTCATTTGGCGGTGGCGACCCTCCTCGGCTCAACGGCTCCCCTGGCTCATCTATTGTATCTATTTCTATTCCTCTATTCCTATTTCATCTACTATCGGGTTGAACCAAGGTCTGTGTAGTCCCTGAATGAATCATTGCCCAGAGTGTCAGACCATTTACTTCCATGTTTCTCATGTCTCCCACAACTTCAGCTGGCTTTGGTCTTTCCCTGCTGGGCACAAAGCACATCTGAAAAAAGTTTAACTGGGTTATTGGTATAAATTGGCTTTGCGTGGCCCTCCTGTCCATAAAAATAGCAAACAGCAGCATTTCAGGAACCTTTAGACACATTTCGGTTTTTTGTTTTGTTAAACTAGCTTTTGCATGTCCATGTTGGGCTGGATCACCCTACTCGGTGGCTATGTGTCGATCCGCCCTGCGTGTTCGTTTATCTGGAGTCTGAGCCGTAGATGATCTTCAAAAATGTTTATTAACAGAAGTTGAGAAAAGTTACAGAGCTCTGGGTCGATGCTTCGCTCCCCTAACCGATAACGGCCAGTGTCGGTTCACGAACTCCGACTGCCTCTCTCTTTCCCTGACCCAGCTTTTAGTTAGTGTGTGCCGATAGATTGCGTCATTCTTCATTAATTGTGATATGCAGCTTCTTGGGATTCGAGGTCGTCTTCCTTTCGTTCTGGGGAGTTCTCCGCTCACTGCAGCTGGTAGTGCCAGCCTCCTCCACCCTGTATTGAGATGAAAGTCTAGCACAAACCCTGGGAAAGCTGGTGCACATTCGTTAAGTGAAGTTATATCTGAGTGCAAAGGTTGCATGTCACACATGTGAGTTATAAAGAATATGATACTTAGAAAGGATTATATGTTAGTACTAAACATGGTGTGAGGCCTTCTATGTGAGCCGTACAAGGAAGTGCAACTTTGGTAAAAATGAAGTGTGGAGAAATGGGGTGTGGTGGGACAGACTTACATCCATGATGCAGGTTTTCATTTGTGTACCCGTAGCATGAGTATGAGGTCCAAAAATGAAAATTTTCTTTCACCTCATTTACTTGATTTTTCCATTTTTTGCTAATTGTGTGCTTAAACGAGCGGATCTGAGAGTTGGAAACTTGTGATGTGGAAGTCACTGGACACTCCCCCCCTGGCTGTAGTGGAGGCTGCTGTTGACCAGCCCCCCAGATGAGATGAGCCTTACTATTAGCTGGAGCTAGTGTTATCTAATGGTAGAAACTGAAACAACACATATGAACAAAATAAGAGATTTAGAAAAGGAAAAAAAATTTACCAACCATTCTGAAACCTGCAGTTTCAGCTGCAGAATCTGAACATGGTCGGGAATGGGAACCTCTACCTCTGTGTCTGATTCCGGTTCAATTAGGTACGGTTGAACGACAGCATTTCTGCCATAAAAAAACTGCGTATTGTACACGAAGAACGTACACCACCGAAAGCCGCATCCCCTGCCCCCCCAAAAAAGGCTCACAGCTCATTGACATTTAAAGGTACAGGCACAGACACAGCCCGTTCTCAGGAGAGCTCACTAGAGTGACTTTTAGACTGGCTGAGATTAAGTACCAAAGTTGAATATGTGGGAAAAAACTTTTAGAATAATGTTTTTGGGCCTCTGGCAACTAAATGAAATTGTGTAAAGTACCCCATAGAAGGTGACATTTAAATCATTTAAACTTGTGGTTGGACACCAGCGTGTGGTACGCTTTCTCCCTCCTCAAGGCTGGACTTGTAACCAGTTCTTGTTCCACTGCTTAAATAAAAGGAGAACGGTGACTCCGAATGGCGAAGAATAAATCCTGGCTTAATTCTGAGACTCAAAAGAACACGCAGTCTGGCGGATTGTGCGTTTGTCAGGATGTAGGGAAAGACGCTCAGTCAGCAAGCCTCCTCCATTCCCGTCCATTGTTCTCCTGGTATCATCCTTCACAGCTGGACGTAAATTCTTCCTCCATCTTGGGTCTTGACCTGTAACGTCTCACACACTCACATTCGCTCCATCCTGCCCCCTACTCATGTATGTAGCCATTGTTTGGTGTCACTCATTGTGAGGTAAGTTAAGGTTTTACTACTGCATAGGTAAGCGACTGTTTATCTGTTTCCTCCTTATGTTCTCTCTCCTTAGTCATCAAACCCTTAACATTCTTTAACTTTTGACCACATTCCCCTTCACTTTCATATTATATTATATATTATATGTAATATAGATAAATAACAGTTTATTGCACAAAGAGAATTATTGCAGAGTGAGTCCAGAGTCAGAACTGCCTCTAAGTGTCTGGCACTCAGAGTGAGGAGTTGTACAGTTTGATGGCCACAGGCAGGAATGACTTCTGTGGCGCTCTGTGGTGCATTCAGACTGTTACTGAAAGAGCTACTGTGTTTGACCAGCACGTCATGGAGCGGGTTGGACACGTTATCCAGGATGGCCTTCACCTTTAGAAGGATTCTCCTCTCTGACACCACCATCAGAGGGTCAAGCTTCACTCCAATAACGTCACTGGCTTTGCGGATCAGTCTGCTCAGTCTGTTGGCGTCCGCTACCCTCAGTCTGCTGCCCCAGAACACCACAGCATAGAGGACCGCACTGGCCACCACAGACTCATAGAACATCCTGAGCATAGTCCTGCAGATGTTGAAGGACCTCAGCCGCCTCAGAAAATAGAGGCGGCTCTGGCCCTTCCTGTAGAGGGCATCAGTGTTCTCACCTGTAAGGATATTCCACCACACTCCATTTCACCAAGTTATATTCTCTTGTAAGGCTAGCATATTAGGCCTCATACCATTTTTAGTTATGACATATAATCCTTATCACGTATCATACATTCTCTCTCATACTATTCTCATGTGTGACATGTAATCTTTTCATTTATAAATCCCAACTGCATGGCGTAGGAGGCCCCAGGGGGAATCGAAGGCCGCTACAATTTATTGCAGCCAGCTGCGCCAGGAGAGATGCCTTCAGAAGAAGCCGACGACGACCTTGATTCTCTAGAGAACAACACCTCACCCTGAAAAAAGCATGACATGACCAGTCGGCGGACATACATAAAAGCTGGGTCAGGGAAAGAGATAGGCAGTTGGACTTTGTGAAGCAACTCTGACTGTTATCGGTTAGGGAAAGCGAAGCACCATCCCAGAGCTCTGTAATTTTTCTCAACTTCTGCTAATAAACATTGTTGAAGATCATCTACGGCCTCGGACTCCAAATAAACGAACACGCATGGCGGATCGACACATAGCCACCGAATAGGGTGATCCTGCCCAACATACCCCAGTCCAGTTTATTGTCTGATATTACACCCAGCTATTTGTAATCCTCCACAATGTCCACACATCCACACAGACCCCCCCCGGATGGAAACAGGGGTCACCGGCACCTTGGTTCTCCTCATGTCCAACACCAGACAACTTGTTTTCCCCACCAAGGAATAAAGATGTCAACATGAGCCTCACCAGATCAGTTGGAGGTCCCTTCGGACCAGCAATAAAGATCACTGGACTGGACACAGAGGTCAAGAATTGACCTTTAATGCAAACAAACTCTTTCCAGACCCGACCTGGACTAATGAACTCTTCTTCCTAAACCAAGGAAACAACACCAGGCCTTAGTCGTAAAATTCTAATGAAGGAATGGACATCACATTCAGACACAACTGCAAATCTCACTAAATAAAATATCTAATCTCCCAAATTCGGTTTTAACCTGAACCATTTTACCACGCCTTTGAATTTTGTCCAATTCCGGAAGTTCTATGACATTCGTAGGCTCAATTCTTAATTTTCTGTTTTAATTAGTCACACAAAGAGGCACACTGACCCCCGATGACCGAGAATAATAACTGTGAAGACACTCTTTCCACATGCGGAGGCCATTTCACCCTCAAATGAACATGTGACTTATAATCATACTTATGTATTTTAAGTGTATAATCTTTAATCTTTCTATATTCTCTATATATGTTACGTGGCAGACAATGTTAAAAACGTTTACATGCGTTAATGATTACTATCATGTAGCCAAATCAATGCACATGTTCCCTTTTGATATTCATCATTTATTAATTCAGCAACCGAAGTATGTCGGTAATCAAAGCGCTATGTTTAATTAGGATTATATCCGTGGAATGTGCATAATTTGTTACGATACCACAATGGAGCCGGACCCAGATGCAGAGTCGTTTCCAGAAAAGAAAACAACTCAAAATCTCTGTTACCAGGAAACTTAATTAAACAAAGTAACAACAGACAATCACTGGAGAGAAACATAGTATCAACAGAAAGTATTAAACAGAAAATCACCATAGAAATGGGAAAAAACGATACAGAGGTCAAAGTACAACTAAGGAAAGTGACTAGGCACCAAAAACGTACAAAATCAGTAGAAGTTCGCTGAGGACACAACACGAGGCGAGAGACAGGGGAACTGGGAAAACACAAGTGTCGGAGGAGCAAAGGGAAATCATCTCGCGCCGGAGAGGAGGGGCACTGATCAGCACTTCCCCGGCTCGCCCCGCCTCTCGGCACTCACCCTGCAGGGGAGGGGGAGCGAAGTCAGCCCAGAGGTGAGCACAGAACATACATACTGCAGAACCACAACAGTACCCCCCCGCTCAAGGGACGCCCACCTGGCGTCCTACCTGGCTTACCAGGGAACCTAACATAAAAATCCCGCAACAGTTCAGGGTCGAGGATGAGGGAGCGCCCTATCCTTGAGCGCTCCTCGGGACCGTACCCCTCCCAGTCGACCAGATACTGGTAGCCCCTACCCCGTCTGCCCAAGTCCAGAATCCGGTTCACCGTGTAAGCTGGATGGGCGCCGACGAGACGTGGGGGAAGCGATGGTGGCGCAGGAGGCTGAAGGGGGCTCTCAGTGACTGGCTTGAGTAGGGAGATGTGAAACACTGGGTGGACATTCAGGGAGGCAGGGAGACAGAGTCGGACAGCACTGGGATTTGTGATTTTCTCCACCGGGTAAGGTCCAATGTACCTGGGGGCAAGTTTTCGGACTTGGTCCGGAGAGGGAGGTCTTGGGAGGATAACCACACTCGCTGTCCCACCTGGTAGCTGGGTGCGGGAACCCGGTGTCGATCCGCCAGTCGCCGGTTCCGTTCCGCGGTTCTCCCCAGTGCAGCTCTGGTCTCCCGCCACACCTGTTTGACTTGCCGAAACTGTTCCCGGACTGAAGGGACTACTGCAGCGGTTTCCTGGGTGGAAAACAGGGGGGGGCTGGTAGCCGAAATTCACCATGAAGGGTGACAAACCGGTGGCGGAACTGATGAGGGAGTTGTGGGCATATTCCACCCAGGGGAGATGCGAAGACCAGGAGGATGGGAGGCGGGAGGCTATGCAGCGCAGGGAGGATTCCAGACTCTGGTTAGCCCGCTCCGTCTGACCGTTGGACTGCGGGTGGTAGCCGGAGGAGAGACTGGAGGTGGTCCCAAGAGCCCAGCAGAATGCCTCCCACACTTGTGAAGTGAACTGGGGTCCGCGGACCCACACAATGTCCTGGGGAATTCCATGTAGCCTGAAAACATGTTGGACTAACAGGTTAGCGGTTTCCAAGGCGGTAGGGAGTTTAGCGAGAGGAACAAAATGAACCGCCTTGGAAAAACGGTCGACCACAGTTAAAATAGTGTCGTTGCCTACGGAGAGAGGTAATCCGGTGACAAAGTCCACCACGATGTGCGACCAGGGACGTGGAGGAATGGGCAAAGGATGTAGGAGACCCACCGGAGGTCGGTGCAGGGACTTACTGCGTGTGCACTCTGTGCATGCAGCGACGAAAATCCGGATGTCAGAGGTCATGGATGGCCACCAGAAACGCTGCTGGATGAGAGTCTGAGTGCGGTGGACCCCCGGGTGGCAAGCTATTCTGGATGCATGCCCCCAAGAGAGCACTGATGACCTGGCGGACTGCGGTACGAACCACCGACCTGGCGGCCACCTGTCCAGAACCGCTTTGCACTGAAGGGCTTTCTGGACCTCTTGTTCCACCTGCCAACGGACCGCCCCCAACAAACACTCGGGACTCAGGATGGTCTCTTTCGAGAGCTCCCCCTCCTCCCGGGAAAACTGACGGGAGAGTGCGTTGGGTTTGACGTTCTGAGAACCAGGGCGGTAAGTGAGAGTGAACCGGAACCGGCCCAGGAACAGAGCCCAGCGGTCCTGCTGTGAGTTCCAGTGGTGGGCGGTGCGAAGGTAGGCAAGGTTTTTATGGTCTGTCCAAACAATGAAGGGTTGTGCAGCCCCCTCCAGCCAGTGTCTCCATTCCTGTAGCGCCAACACCACTGCCAGGAGTTCATGGTTCCCCACGTTGTTGTTGCGTTCCACAGGTGTGAGACGGCGTGAGAAGAAGGCGCAGGGGTGGAGCTTGTTGTCGGAGAGTATACGCTGGGAGAGGACGGCCCCGACCACGGAGTCCGAGGCATCAACCTCGACCACGAACTGCTGCTCAGGATCTGGGTGGACAAGAACACCCGCAGCTCCCCCTTTTCCACCACAAAGCCTAGGAAACTGATAGAAGACACATGAAATTCGCATTTTTCCGCTTTGACATACAACTTGTTCTGCAAAAGCCTGTTCAGTGCGTCACGCACATGTGACACATGTTCCTCGAGAGACCTGGAAAAAATTAATGTCATCCAAATAAACAAACACAGTTTTGTCGAGTAGGTCACGTTACACATCATTAACTAGACATTGAAAAACTGCGGGAGCATTCGTGAGCCCAAAAGGCATGACCAGGTATTCAAAATGGCCCTAATGGGTGTTAAAAGCAGTCTTCCATTCATCTCCTTCTCTGATCCTGATGAGATGGTAAGCATTTCTCAGATCCAACTTGGAGAAGACGCAGGCGGTGTGAAGGGGGCTGAAGGAGTCGATTAGAGGGAGTGGATATTTATTTTTTACCGTGATGTCATTATGTAGTCAATGCAGGGGCGGAGTGTTTTGTCTTCTTCTCCACAAAGAAGAAACCAGCGCCCACAGGAGAGGAAGAAGGACGAATGAGGCCAGCAGCAACAGACTCTGTAATATATGTTTCCATAGCCTCCCTTTCGGGTTTGGAGAGGTTGAATAACCTTTTTGTGGGGAGGAGAGCACCAGGAAGCAAGTCAATGGTACAATCATACGGTCTATGAGGAGGTAGTGAAGAGGCGGAAGCTTTGCTGAAAACTTGTTGCAGGTCGTGATAGTCTGGGGGTACATTAGATCATTCAATTACATCCGAGGCTTGGGATGGATCCACGGACCTGGCCGGCAGAGCGGAGCGGAGGCAGTGGGCGTGGCAGTGGAGACTCCAGTTGCGGATGGTGGCTGTAGACCAGTCAATGTGAGGATTGTGTAGCTTTAGCCAAGGAATCCCCAGTATTACAGAGTGTAGAGGTGAGGAAATGAAAGTTCAATATGCTCGTGATGATTGCTGGAGAGTATTAATTTCAGTGGTTCAGTTTTATGTGTAACCAATTCCAACAGCTTGCCGTCAACGGCCAGTATTTCCTTGGGAGAGGAAAATTTATTGGTTGGCATGTTATGGGTCTTTACAAAGTCTCTGTCTATGAAATTATTGTCGGCTCCGGAGTCTGAGCCCATGAATCATGCCCAATACCTGCATCCTTGAGGCTGAGGAGGAAGAGATGTGGCTCACCAGATCCTCCTTTTCACTGGTGAGCCCTGCTTTTTGGGCGTCTCCGGGCAGCGGGAGATGAAGTGGCCTCCTTGACCACAGTAGAGACACAGCCTTGCCTGCATGCGCCGGTGGCGTTCGGCTGGAGTGAGTCGGGTCCTCCCCAGCTGCATCGGTTCCTCGGCCGAAAACCGAGGAGTATCCGGTGAGGAGTGGAGCTTGCCCAGATGGTCCATGGCAGAGTCCCAGGAACTCTGCGGCGGTGTGGTGGTGACTTGCCGCTTGCAGGTCTCTCTGTGCTCCCCGTTTCTCTCTCTAATCTCTAATAATTGGTTGACCGCCTGTCTCCCTCTCACCGGGTGATCAAAAACCCTCTTCATTTCCTCTGTGAACTGGCGATAGTCGTTGGTAACCTCCAACTGTTGAGAAGAGATAGCTACAGCCCACGCTGCAGCTTGCCCTGTGAGCAGGCTCATTACAAAAGCCACTTTCGCCTGAGACGTGGCATAAGTGCTGGGCTGCTGGCTGAAAACTAGCTCGCACTGGTGGAGGAAGTGAGCACATGTCCCTACATCCCCCGAGTACCTGGCTGGAATGGGGATGTAAGGCTCTCGGGCTGTGGGTGCTGGGTGAAGAGGCAGTTCAGCCACCTGTGGTGGAGTTGTGTCGGGGGGGTGAGCACGCTGACTCTGTAGGTTGGTTAGTTGGCTGCCCAGTTGAGTCATGCCGTCGGTGAGTTGCTTGAGGTGCTCCATTATCTGGAGGAGTGAAGACTCGTGCTGGTTCACCCGTGCCGCTTGGCTGGTGAGAGCTCTCTTGAGACCCTCCGACTCTGCTGGATCCATGTTGTGGCGAGATGATTCTGTTACGATACCACAATGGAGCCGGACCCAGATGCAGAGTCGTTTCAAGAAAAGGTTAAACAAAGTAACAACGGAAAATCAGTGGAGAGAAACAAAGTATCAACAGAAAGTATTAAACAGAAAATCACCATAGAAATGGGAAAAATCGATACAGAGGTCAAAGTACAACTAAGGAAAGTGACTATGCACCAAAAACTTACAAAATCAGTAGAAGTAGAATCAAATGTATTGAACATTCTGGTTTTGGCGAGTTTTTCCATGTCTCCCTCTACTCTTTCCTCCACCCCTTCGCTGCCATAAAATCTGCAATTCTCCAATGAGCTACTCTTTCTAGCTACACGCACAACTGGGATAAAACTCTTTGTGCTTTTTCTTTGTGCAGCTCTTTCTTCAAATTTCTTTGCAACTTCTTAGCTGCTCCCATCAAAATTTTGAACCAGTTTTCTGTTCTAAGTATTTTGACTCTGAATCACTACAGAATTTTCTTCACAACTTTCCCAAGCAAAGTTTCTTGCCGGAACTTCTCTTAACTGACTCGTTGATTTTTACAAATTGAGCTCAAGAAAACGTGCAACCTATATTTTAAGCTCACCTCAGACTTTTATCTCATTTTGCCCTGTTAACCTACATAAACGGGAAGATTCCTTTTTCAGATGTTTTAGTTTTTTTGTTACTCTTTAAGTTTTCTTTCAAACTCCAAATCTGAGTTTGAACAACATGATTAAAATCTACTAGTCAAGAAGATCCTTTTCATTATTTTTCAAATAAGAACCAACGCAAATTTTTCCTTTTCCTTCGGCTGAGTCTTGTCCCCTGACGTCTGTGCAACAATTGAGATATCCTGAGAGATTCATCTGATTTTTGGAGCTACCGCGTGGACGTCCTGATTTCGCTGACGTCATCATAACTTCGGAGAGCCGACCTCGCCAAGCAACCAACTATCATTTATCCACTGCTGTTAGTTAGAGTTTTGATCTTTTATTTGATTTGTTCATCATTATTATTTTCCAATAATTTCATTACAGAGATTGTTTTGTGGTATTTCTTCTTGCAAGAAATAGATCAATGTATTAAGAATTTACTACCTCAGACGAGTTTGTTTTAAAATGTTTTAAGGTCAATTGATAAACAATTAATGATTAACTTCCAGATAATCCCGGTGGTGCCCCCTAACGAGACAAAGGTAAATTTCTCCAAATTTGTCCCAACATCGCTACACCACCTACATGCTACAGCTATTGGCTCAAAAGTTATAGGAAAGTATTCAATATCCTCATCAGTTGGCTTTTGCAATTGTGTTTCATGAAAAATCTAGAGACTTTTGAACACAATTACCTGGCTGCTGTCCTGACGGGGACGTTCCATCTATTAGAGGCCTGCCTTTGTTTTCCTAGGGGCCTCTCTTGTGGTGCAAGATTCTGCCTAGAAGACCACCTCCAGGTGGGGAAGGTAAACTGATGTTGAAGTGCCTTGAATCTGTCGTCCTGGCAGGCAACTTCATTCTCCAAATGGGCCTCTCTAGCTTCCTGGCACCCTATCTGGGCCAGAAGAATATTTTTTAAATCTGGTAGACTCTGTCCACTGCCTTCATGCCCACTGCCCCACCAGTAGGTGTGCAGTCCTCTCCCTCTCTGTAATCTTGGGTCCCTCTATCTGGCTTTGCTAGCTTGACTACATGGCCTCCCCTTCCTACTGCCACATTTCCTGCTCAGCAGAGGGAAAAAGGAGAACTAGCGAGGGAGAGAAAAAAGTATATGAAGAAAAGATGAGAGAAGAAAAAAATCGGCACTGTGCTCTGATTTACTGATCCTACCAGTGCCACTGATTGTTATAAACTGAATAAACTGCCACAAGGCACAAATGAGAAGTAAAAGGGAAATTTAGTTAAAATTAATTTAATCCAAATTAGTTTAATGAAAATCAAAAAGTCATTGACAAAATACAACTAATAGGCTTTAAAGGTAATCAAAAAGGTACAAATACGGCCCTCCCTGAATTGAGGTCAACTCAACAATAAAGAACTGAAACTGCAACATGAGGGAGCAGACCTAAAATGACTTACAATGGAGGGTTATAAAAAGCTGGACTACTCCAAATAAACAGACCCATAAACACTGAACTGAACACACATAACAACCCACATTAAGCCTCCCCTCTTCTCATCCCTTCCTTGTTCCCCTCAACTTGATCCTCATATCTTCTCAAATCTCAAATAAAAAGGTAAATACAACTTAAATTTAAATGACAATGATTGTGATGTAATATCAGGAAGAGTTGGAAATGAAGCATTTTTAAAAAATAATCTGTGCCTTTGTGTCATGTAAAATATAATAAATCCTTCATTTTCTTTTCATATGACCACTTTGAGATAAGGTTAAAGACACATTTTTAAAGAAAAAAAAATCCTAGTGCAAGTTGCAATTTGACTCAACTGCATTTCCCAACTACACTTATTTATGCAATCATTTCTAAAATGTCACAGCCCTAGTCTCACGGTAGTTAGAGCAAAATTTGCTCAGGCTGCTCGACACAGCTGGCAGAAGAGCACATCCTGTTGTTCTGGGAGGCTGCAGGGCAGGTGAGCCACTGTCAGAGTCTAGAATGGGTCGGGCTCATGATGCGTGTGGCATGTTGTTGGTGCAGCTGATGGGGAGGGGAAGAGGGTCATTGGTACCTCCCAGGCTTCCACTTCCAACCACCCAATCCCATCTGTCTTGCACTGACGGGCTGTGAGAGGAATAACAAGTCAGCATCTGTCTATCCCTCCACTCTGCATAGAGATATCAAACACTAACAGGTAGATAATCATGAACTTCTAATCTCATCAGAGCAATTACTGTAAGCATGTTCTTCCACAAAGAACTCTGCTTTATTCACATGGCATGCTGTGGTAAAGGAATATGCACAGAAAAAATGCAAAAATGTGAAACACCAGAGAAATTCAGTTAATTTGAAATTAATGTAATTTTATACAATAAGTCTGCCTTTCATGTGTGATTTTGTGCTGTTCCAGATGAACATAGTCTCTCAAAAAGGTCCTGGGTCCTTATGTACAAAGACTTGGATGTGGAATTCCTATTGAAACTTGGTGTTCCCTGAAATCGAAAAAAAAAAGCGCACGGCCAAAAAATTGGGATGTAAGGAAGAGTGTTTAAGGCGGAATCTAGGTGCATTCCCTCTGTACATCTCAATTGGCATAGAATTGAACACATGTCTGAGAACTGGACTCTTCCGTTGCTGTGGTCTCATATGAATATGTAATTTCAAATAAATAAGATCCTCACATTAATGATGCTGTGAAGACAGAACATATTCGAGGGCCCACAGGCTGGCACTGTGCCAGCTGGTTGGCTTGGTCAGAACGAAGGGATGAATCATGTGTTTGTGCATTTGCATGTCACATATAATTTGTTCATTAATCAGATAAAAAAGCTTTCCGTTAACATAATTTCATTCACCCCATGATTGTACTTTTATTGCCCAGTTCAACGATGACTGGCGCTGTTTGTATCGGTGCACCAGAACAGCTGCACATTTCTGCAGGGGGTGGCACCAGGGCTCCTCAAATACTTCCAAGAGGATCTTCCTCAAAAACTAAAACTTCTGATCAGAAGGCATCATCATGTAGGCAGACACATTGATGGGTGTGCACATCACTTGTTTTTTTAACATTAACAACAGCTTCCCAGCGTCACCTCTTAGTGTCACCAACTCATCCCTAAGTACAAGAAAAAGGCATGGAGCACAGCTTGTGGTTGCAAAAGACATGTAACAAGTACTATGTATGGTAAATACATCTGAAATGTATTATATATATCACCCATAAGAAAACAGTTGTTGCTGGTGGCCATTTTAAAAAATGGCTGCCATGGGCGCCATGATGAAAATTCACAATGCCTCAATATCCAGATGTTTTTGGAATGCCTTTGGCTGTAAGTGTCCCAAATGTCATGCTTTTATCACAAAATGCACAATTGTTTTGATTATCTACTACACTAAAGGGTAAAATGTCAATGTCAATGACGATGACAAAAAACTAGGCAATGTAGAATGTTACAGCAGTCGATTTATCATTTCACCTTAAATTTGTCTTAAATTGCACAGCATTTTGTCAGCAGTGGTTGTTTAATGGCTTTTTTTTTTTTAAACATGGTAGGAAGCCTCATATTTGCCTGACTCTGAATAGATATGGTGCATTGAGGAGCAGGATATTTTGTCCACCATTCTCTCGATGTGTTCACAGATTTTCCTACTATTTTTATGCAAATCCATTTTGGTATTTCTCATGTACATCATGTTGTATAGTTGTAATTGAACACAGCCTTCAGCATCTGGCTATTGTTTCTGTAATAAAGAATTATTATCATTCAAGTGTGTGCGCATGCGTCAATTCGTGTGTAGCCTGTTGCAGACGCTCCATGTCACTTTCGTATTCTTTCTTATTTTATTCGTTTTCTCTTTTTTTAAACCTCTTTACTTTTTAAGCTATTTACTTTACTTGAACCACTCTACTTAAAGATGCTGGTCGTTAAAATCATTGCGTTCTTGCTTCAAGCCGGTATCGCAGCACAACGAGTTCAAGCCGATCGGATTGTTTACACCAGATAATAGCTGATTGACCTGAGGCCGGCTGGTCTAGCGGACAGACCGGCAGAGGTTCCGGCAGAGGTTCCAGCAGAGCTACGGAGGAAAACGCATCGGGGACGCAGAGGAGGATTGAAGTGGCGGAAGAAAAACGATGGGTTGAGACAGCGGAGGTTAGAAAAGCGGGGGTTTAAGACATGTCTCCCTTCTCTCATTGTGGGCAACGTGAGGTCCCTGGTTAACAAGATGGACGAGCTGACAGCGCTGGCGCGGAGTCAGAGGGAGTATCGGGGATGCAGCATCATGTGTTTTACGGAGACATGGCTACACCAGGATATTCCCGACAACAATGTTTCCATCGCGGGTTTTCAAATGGTACGGGCCGATAGAGACTGGACTAATAATTCATAAAGATTAATAAAGTATTTTCAATTCTATTCTATTCTATTCTGTTCTATTCTATACTATTCTATTCACAGCAGGAACTTTAACACTGCAGTTAGGTCACCCATTGAACACAACATGTTAATTATTGAGCACTTTGTTGTTGTTGTTTGATTCTCTCTGCTATGACCAACAGACTAATAATAACATATTTCAAAACATAGTTCTACTTGACAGAATCTGGCTGCAAAACATTATCAATTTGTGAGTAAACTGTCCATAACAAAACAACAACAACGAAAAAACTACCTGACACTTTGTGTCAAGAGGAGATTCAGTTTTTCAGTTTTTTTTTTTTTTTTTTACTTTGCTCTTTTTTCTAAGGGGCTGTTAGGAAGTAAGCCAATTTATTATTTACGAGAAATACATATTTTTTTTAGATGTTCTGCTCGGATGATTTTTTGGTTCAGAAAAGATTCAACTGGTGACATTTAGCCTTTGTTCCATTTATGGGGGAAAAGGGGAATCCTTTATTTTTCATGTGGGGGTCAGTTTAGAGAACGAAAATGCACTTTAGGGGTAAAAGCAAAGTCTCGCCACACTTACCTGTTTTGCTGCAGTGACCTTCAGCTTTAAAGGCAGATCCCTGCTATTTTGCAAGTTGATTATTGGGTGCCCTTTGACAACACTCAACTTTTTCAAATCCAGCATTTGATCAATAGCACCTTTACTAATTTATTTTTGTTGCAACAGCTGTGCTTGTCAGTTACTGGGGCCAGGAGCTTTGAAATCATCTGAGTCAAGGCCGAGGTGGTTTTCAAGCCTTTTTGGATGTTATTCCTACACCTCTTGCAAATAGCATAGTTCTAATATTCATGGTTTAATTTTGTTTCATTTTTAGTTTTCCATATACTATAAACATGGAGGATATGTGTGCTACAAATACGTGACTTTGCCTCACAAAAGCAGTGTGCTGTGTTTGTGGCTGTGAAAATAAGTGATTCTCATGGCTCTAAAAATATCACTGAACCCTGCTCTTTGCACTCATGTGCAAAGTATGGCAATTCCTCAGTCCAATGCATAGGTTTCCTGTATAGTATTCTCCTTCCTTTTGGCATTATGTTCTTACATCCACAGAGAAAGAACGAGTATTCATATGGTCCCTCGGAAGATTTTACTATCCTGATGTGAGCTCTCATTAGGTGGACGCACTTCTGACTTTCATCTCCTATTATAACTTAGTAGCAGAATTTGCCTTAATCACTTGCCTTAGCTGAGTTGCAAAAGCACACCGTGTCCAGTCTCAGTATTAATACAAGATGATATGTTTCCTAACAGCACTGGTCATTTTAGCATTTGCAGAGAGATGAAAGCTGCAGTAAAACTGTAGTGTTCTGAATTTGCAATGAAATGAGTGCCCCCCACCAGACACACCCACATTAGCATTTAATAGTAAAATCAACCGCTCGCAAAAAACAACCCACAAATTAACCCTGCCTCTGTGTAGGTTCATATCAGCATTTTCCCTTTGATCACTCTGTGTGTGCCGTCCTGCTGTTCCGCCAGACTTGATCAAAACAAAATATACATTGAATCTAACAGTGTTTGGAACCTTGTTTAAGTAGATGATTATTTGCATCAGAGTAACTAATTCGGAGCCTGTTGATCTGCTTCAGGCCTGTTGCTTGAATGGTGAGTGAAGCTGTTTATTTTTTGACCATCAGCTCCTATTGTGAGAACATTAGTGAATATAAATGAACTTTTAACTATTTATCAGTTTTAATTCTTGACAATGTGCAAAGCCAGGGGTCTTTCAACACAGAGTTTGCTGCATTTTTCATCTATTGTTTATGCTAAAATCAGTTAAATATACCGTGATTGCAGCTTTAAGTTCAGAGAAGCTTTAGGTGAGCAGGACCAGCTTGGGTTGTATCCAGGATGTCTCTGAAGTGGTTTCCCTGTTATCTGACAAATCAAAACTTTTATACCGCACCCCACCATTTCTGCACAGTTTTAAATAGTTTTTCTTCCATTAAAAACTATTTAAAACTGTGCAGCGTTCGTCAACTGCTATTATGTTTAATTCCAGTGACACGTAACTATGAGTCGTTGAGGTAGATTTTTATAAAAATATTTTTATTTTTGTTTTAAAAATATTTTTTGAATATTTTGTAAACATATTTTTGAATATTTTGTAAAAATATGTTTG
>CAESWR010000033.1:378805-397694 GCA_903171835.1 Mullus surmuletus | reverse complement strand
TATGTGTATACATATATCTGGAAAGTCCTGGTGCGTTTAGGATGTAATTTTGTCCTCCCTTCTGCCGCCAAGGCTCACTCTCCTTTTGCCTGGCATCCTAATGACGCATACACGAAGGCTGTGATTGGTCCACTGGGTCCGCAGAGTAATGAGGTTGGAGCCTGGAGGCCTGGACATGTACAATACATTTTCTGCTGTAAAAAAAACGTGAGTTGTCAAACTGAAATAACATAATAGGAGCTTTTTGTGCTGTGCGTGCTCTGTCTCGTTTGTGTACTTCCTGTTTTATTTTGAAAACCCCTCCCCCTTATGTGTTGGTCTGATTCGCCGATTCTCAATACCTGAACTTGGGAAGCACGGACTTGCCTCCTTGGTAGTTCAGACTTGTGAAGAAAAATTTTTTTTTTAAAAATATATTGGGGAGACCTTTATATGGTGAAATACGTTGCGACATTGACTTTAACAACATTTGCCCCCCTCCCAGACAAAGCCCTGAACCCCCCTGTCGGAAAAACAGCCCCATTGTGATCCCACACTACCTGTTCCCAGAAGGAACAAAGCCCCCAATCCCCTCTGAACTCTGCAGGGAACCTTCCAAGGTTCACACCTCGGACCATCAGGATGTCCCTCAGTGCGCCCCACCTTTTGTCCCCTTCTGAATCCACATTTTACATGTCTCCGACCACCGAGACTCTCGATGTCTCCACCTTCTTCTACGTTGACTGAATTTGCATTTCACTGTCCTGCTGACTTCTGCACGTTGATTGGTCACCCTGTCCGCCTCCTGTCTAACACTTGGTCTTGCCCTGATCTCTGGCCGATTCTCAATACCCGAACTTGGGAAGCACAGACTTGCCTCCTTGGTAGTTCAGACTTGCAAGTTGTCGTCGCGAGTAGAGACTACCGAGCACGGGAGGACAGTAGTTCTGCTATTGGAACGGCAGCCTACTCAATGACGTCACCACCTCGCGGTGAAAAGCGTTCTGGGTAATTTGCTGTGTAAAGTCTGCAAGAGTCAGCTCCGGAGCAGACTCGGTAAAGTCGGAGGATTGGGGCGGATCAAGTTGACATCCGGGGATTTGGTCTCTACTTGGTCAGATGTGAACTTGAGGATTGGAATCCTACTTGGGCTCCGACTGATGATGTATCACAAGTTGGAGAGGATGGGAGTAGAGACGAGTACAGGTATTGAGAATCGGCCTCTTTGATGAGTCTGTATAAGAAAGATGTCACCACGACCATTCAGAGTCAGCTCAGCGACGTGGATGCGGTCCATGTTAGTGGGTTCACCAGCCTGCCGGCATGCCGGCCGCTCGCTCGCTTAACAAACTCACATCCTCACAGCAAACTTTGACCCTCGGATTTATGCTGCAAGTTCGCAAGGACGGGAGTAGAGACAAGTACGGGTATATTATATTATATCCCTATTACCCTCTGTGTGTGTATATCAGTCTGCGTCTCCCCTTGTCTTGTGCCAGTTCGTATTACTTCATTCATCCTTTTCAGTTCACTCCCATTATTCCCGGGAAGAGCCTGTGGTTTTTTGTTGTTCATTTTGTTCCTGAGTTTTTTCCCCGGAAGGGTGATTTTTTTGTTGGTTTGATTTTTGTCAAGTTCCGGTTGCGCACCTGGGTCCAGGACTCCTGATGGCCTATCAGTGGGAGCTAGTTTAAACACAATACAATACACTCATCTTTCTAACCAACCCTATTTAAACTGCAAGAATTTCCCGACTCTCTGCTGTTAACTTTCAACTCCCCCACTGGGGATGTGTGTTTTGTCAACCCCACCTCCAACCCAACATCCATCTGTAGGTTCCAATGATGGGGGGTTTCATTACATGCTGCATTCATCGCTCCTCCATGTCACTGTTAACTTTAAGTCGGGAGTGGTGAGGTTGGAGCCTGAACACCATCATGTAAAATGTATTTGCTGCTGCAATATACCATTTCAAACAATGTTGTCTGACTAAAATCAGGAATCAGGAAATTCTTGCGTCAGAGTGCTCCAATTAACATAAAAATAGGAAAAATAAAATACAATAATGTAAAAATCTAAATTACAATCCTCCAATCTTAAAGGGAAAGTACCATTTTTACAGGTTTTTTTTACAGAGACGGCTTAAATCTATGCTTTTCTGAGATCCTCTGTTGTCTTGACCCCTCCCTTTTCTTCCACTGCTTTGTTCCTCCTCTGCATCCCCAATCTGTTTTCCTCCGTATTTCAGCCGGGTACCTTCGCTGATCTGTCCGCTAAGCCAGCCTACTGCAGGTCCGTCAGCTGATCTCGGTAGTAACAATCCAAGCAGCATGGACTACTTGCGCTGCGATACCTGAGTGTAGCAGTATCGCAGTAAGCAAAAGGGCTATGACTCTAGCAATTATCATACTTGAATGGAGAGGTTTAAGTTAAATAAACAGTGGTTGTTGGTTTTTGTTAGCCGCCACTGCTATGCTCTGCTCTGCCGCTGTACTGCTCCTTTTTACTTCCGTATTTTGATCATGTCTGATCTCATTGGCTGTAGCTCTGTCACTACGTATACAGTTTTGCGTCTGCGACTCCTAGTGGCGCGTCGGCGACGTCCTGGCTCAACCACCGACGCCTAAAATCGTGTAGTGTGAACAAGGCTTAGATGTTATTTTTATCTGGTAAGTTTTTTGCAAGCTAGCTACCGAAAGAATGTGAGTTCCACTGTGGCACACCAAAAACACTGGGCTTCTTTCGCTGAAGCCAGATCTTGCATAGTGGTGCAAAGCAGTTTGCACTTCTCGCACTTTCTCGCGATACTTGTTCACGGTCCTGCAAGAGTCCCTAAGCAGAGCAGGGGGGTGCTGTGGGGGAATGGGAGAGAGACCATTCTCTCTGTTACAGCTCAGTTCACTACTGAACATACCTTGGAGAGGATATTTTTATGCTCAAATGTGATGCTTTAATGTGATGCTTTAAAAAGGTTGCTTTAATTTCTACACTTCACAGTCATTAGAGACATTGAATATTTCTTTAACAAGTGTTATTTTTGGTTATGAAATTATATCGATGGAATTCGGATGTATGTATTCGAACGCAAATCAAATATATTGAATATTCTGGTTTTAAGGGCCTTTGTCTCCTCCTATTCTTTCCTCCACCCTTCTGCATCATAAAATCTGTAGTTTTCCATTGAGCAACTCTCTACAGCTACGTTCCCAACCAGGATAAACACCCTGGCACATCCTTTGTTCTGGGCGGGTCTTAATGTAACCTCTGAGTCTCCGATTGTAATTTCTGAGTTAGTTGAATTTCCTTCCGAACTTTCCAAGCAAAGTTTTCCTAAATTCTTAGCGCGACTTCTCTCAATATCCTTTAGATATTTGTCTAAACACTTCTTACTACTCGTCAAAACCTTGTGAATTCTATTTTTAACCTCACATCAGGATTTTAAACGTTTATATACGTAAACAGGAGGATCATTTTCCCAGAGCTTTTTACCTTTTAGTTAATCTTAAACTCTTCAAAACTCAAACTCTGAGTTTGAATGAGGTGATAATAAGTTTTACTGGCCAGGGAGATTATTCTCATTATTTTTTCATTAGTTCATTATTTTTTCATTTCATTAGTTTTACACCCCGACAACTGTGTGAAAACCACAGTATCCCGAAAACACATCAGGATTTTGGGAGCCACCGTGTGGACATCCTCGTCACCATAACCTTGGAGAGCCAACCTCACCGACGTTATCAGCTCTATCTCTTCTTAATTTTATCGCTCATCCGCCAACCCATATCAAGGAACCAACCATCATTCATATACTACAATAAGTTATAAATTTGATCTTGTATTTTACTTACTATTATTACTTACTATTATTACTATACTATCATACAGAGATCATCTTGTGGATATTTCTCTTTGCAGAAACAGATCAATGTATTAAGAATTCATTATTTTAGACTAGATTGATTAAAACTGTTTCAAAGTCAATTAAATAACGATTAACTAATGATTGATTTCTGGATAATTCCAGTGGTGACCCTTATGAGACAGGTGAATTCCAAATTCGCCCCAACATCACTACAGTTACTACAGTATATGGGTTGGGCTTCCTTGCTTCCACGTAAGGCCTTCCTTGCTGTCGTTTCAAGCAGTCTCAAAGATGGTTGATTCACCAATAGGTGGTGGGGGCTTCAGCAAACCAAAGCAGGACATTTCTGGGGTGCTTGTCCAGGCTTCCATGATGTTATAGAACTGATTGATCCCTGCAGTTTACTTCATTACGGATGAAGCATCCCTCAGTTACCAGCCAAATGTCAGCTTGCAAGTTCTTCCTAAATTCCACAGACAATAGCTCCCAATACTTACCATTGAACACTGGGTGTTCTTCATCTGGCCTTATTGATCTGCAGTCAAATGCTATGCAGCTGAACATCCCCACATTTTCTCTGGTCTTCTTGAGAAAGTGGTTGACTTCCTGCTGGCTCATTTCTTCCACTCAGATGGGGATTGTTGGTTCAGCTGGTTTGGTGAGTCTTGTCATCTCTTCCAAGCTTTCTTCCTTCCTGAGTCAATGGGGACCTGCTTCTCTTCCACCTCCAACTTTTCTTGATCTTGGTGTAGTCTCCCCTTTCATTCAGCCGCTGCATTACCGTCCCTGCCATGACACTCGTCTCGTGGTAAGATTTTACTGAATCCCCTCAGACTGTTTCAACTTTTCTGAGATTGCTGTTTTCTAATCTACTGTCTCTGTCTGAAAGGCCTTCTTTTGCCTTTGCAGATCATCTCCAAGTATCACTATTGCATCTGTTATCCTTGGCCTGGATGATTGTTTGACCTTTCAGCTTTCTTCCCAAATTAGTCAGAAAATCAATGACATCGTCTTGAGCTTCTTCCCCACATGTCTGCTTCCTCCAGCACCTGGTCCACATTGCAATCAAATAACTCCCATGCTCCCTCTTGCACATTTGCGGGACCAATTCACTTGCTCGTTCAGGACATGCCCTACACAGAATTACTGCCTCAACTGCCTGATATCCTGAGTCATTTCCGTCTCATTCTGGTGCCTTGACTTTTTTTGATGCACCAGCGATGATGCTCCTGCCCCAGTGTTCTTCATGTACCTGGAGATTCTGGGGACTGTGATATGACAACTGGCCCTGCCTCTCCTCCCTGCAGCACATGGATGCCCCTGTGCACTCCACATTGTTCAGAGGCTATGTATGTATGTTTCGACTGCTCTTGTTTTTGCATCTCTTCCCACATCTGTAGACCTGAGGTAAATCACTTACCTGTTCCATAGTCAATTGTCCATTTTGGGTAGTCATTACAGCTGTTCTGTCCTGTCCTTTGGGTTTATTGTCCTGTGATATACATTTCCATAGTGATTGCTGATGGGTTCCTCTCCACAAAAAACGTGCTTTGGCCTGCCAAACCTCCACTTCCTAAATCTCAGCAGTCTCCGCGGTCACTGCCTCTTCATTCCGAATGGTCATTGGGTCTTCCAGAAAATGAATATGTAAAATATGTTAAGGGTTATCACAACACTTACAGGTACTTGCCCGTGCCTCATCTGAGAGCAAGTGGCATCACTCTCTTTCCTATCCTTACATTAACAAAGATTAACAAAAGGCTACATGCAAATGGGGAACCAGAAAACACACCCAGACCATCAGTGTTCAAAATCTACATGCAGAAACTCTAGTATGTACACTAATTACAGTTAATTAATAAGCCCTTCATGGCAAATTGTGCACAATAATGGGAGAGTGAAACATGTATGAAAGGTTACATTTGAATGACCTGAAACCCGCACACAAAACATTAGTGTTTGTTCTTTGAAAACGTGTATAGGCCTCCTTCAGTTGCCAAATTATCAGTATTCTGAATAATGTCAAAGTTAAAGGCTAATATTGAACAGAGGGGCAGAAACCAGGGGTCGGCAACCTGCAGCTCTTCAGCCTTCTTATAGTGGCTCCCTTCAGCTTTGAAAAAAAAACAAAAAAAAAACGTGCTCTGCCGTCCCTCATCACCCGCCACCTTCGTCCGCACTCCGGCAGAGAGTCGCGATGTCACGTTGTAATTAAACAGTTAACGTGACATTGCGTGACACTGAAAATATAAATCTGAAGAATTAAATGGATCCAAATATATAGGGTTTCACACTGTTTTAAAGATTTCTTGCTTTGTGTAATAATTATTTGCCTGTCGCGGCTGGATCTGTGAGCGATTGGTCACTAAGAAGACTGTTAAGAATGGGTCAGCTTGATCTTACAGTTCCTTCTTAGTAAATATCTTCTTAAGCTAAGTGCGCAACTGGGCAACATGTTTTTCTTTCGTGGTAGGCTAAGAGCATTCTTACGCACTAACATTCTTAACTGGATCTGGGAAATCCGGCCAATAACAATGCTGAAAATGAATGCCTTACAAAGACTACTAAATTTACTTGGTAAACACAACTAACAAGAGTCAATGGCCAAATATCTTTCCTGATATTTGTTTTCAATCACACCACTCAACGGGAAAAACAATTTTTCTGTTATGTCCCACAGAGTAGGCCTCTACTGAGCCACGTTGATCAGCTGGTCTTGCATCCCAGACATGCAAGACCAGACAGCCATTTCAATTAGAAAAAGTATTTGTAATTGCAATTAAGATATGCATATACTATGCTGTTGTTTGTCACTTCTGTTTCTCCTCTGACTGCACTACACTACACTGATTCACAAACTGAACCACCACTCAAAGTGATAGCAGATGCTGAAATTCTGTCTGTCCGACGGTTGTGGACACATCGGACAGATGGGGGTCATATACACTCACCTGGGGCCTGACAAATATCGATGGCCTTAACACGAGCACGCCCTTCCCCCTCTCTCACACCTCTGCTGGAGAACGCAGAGTGCAGGAATGCCACCTGCAGGAGCAGTTCAGAAACACTTCCTAGAAAGTGTAAACTGATTTTTTAATTCACAAACACACTGTTTAACCTTTGGCCTCCTTACATGCTGTAATGTTTTTTATTTCTATTTAAATCTTTCATATCTCTATTTTAGTTGCAGTGTGATAAATCACATGATTGCTTTTGGTAAACATTGAAAAATAGGTGCACAGAGTACCATAATTTGCCCATGGGCAACCTTTGACCTGGTCCTCTCTCATATCACATCCTCCTGATCTCTCCTTTTCGTCTCATTATGTTACCTCACCTCCTCTTCTCTTTCCCTCACCTCCCCTATCCCGTGCGTTCACATCAGACACAAACAAACAAACAACTGCAAACACTGTATCTGTGGTTGAGGTAAAAAACCTTGCTGTATACAGCAAATGTTCTCACGATTGTTCATGATGGGTGCTCTGATATTTTCGTGTTACGTCTTTTGAGGCTCCCTACACAGACAACTAATAGATGGTTGGTCAACCCTGACACAGTACTTCAAACAGTAAATGACGACATAAAGGCTACACCAAAGCATAAACCAAGTTTATTGTAACCAAACCAGTTCAAGACAATTGAGTGGAGCTTTTTTAAGCTACAAGCTCCCTGCTGTCAACTCTGCCTTCTGCCATGCTTGTTATTGGTATACATGTAAGCTTGGCTTGCATACATAATTACATCATCAATGGGAGTTTATCGTTTTTGTAGTAAGATGACAAAATCTTATCATGGGGAATTCTTTTCACTATATATCACAAATGATAACATATTCCCAATCTCTATAAGGTAGATATTTGCATGTGATGCCATGATGTTGGTCCAGGCCTCAATGGCAAAGAGATACTGCTATTGACGACATGTGCATCATCATTCCAGTTAAATAGTTTTATCGTAAATGATCGTTTATCGTAAACCATTGAGAGGTAAAAAAGTTTTACGGTGTCTCACTCTCCCCCACTCACAATCACTCTCCCCCAGTTGTACATATCCCATGCAGCATTAAATACATATATTGTGATATTGATTTAATTTTTGTTGATTATTGGTCCTCTAATTTGATTTTGTAGATTTCCTCTCCTTTGTGATAAACTAAATGAGCTGTGTTACACTTGTGGTTGTAAGCTTTGTGTGTTGTTTAAGTGCGGTCAGATCCTTTGTGTGTTTGCTTGAGGAGTAAAAAGCTGTGAAGACTGGTTTTATTGTTTTCAAACATGAGTCAAAAGTGGAAACAGTTTATATCATAAAGTATTTTTTGCAAGCCTCCCTGGTGTCTTAGTGTACAAATGTAACCCAGAGGAAATGCAGTCTGGACCCTTAACTGATGGGGAGGGAGTGCTGTCAGACTATCGCTCATTGCCATAGAAACTGAGGGCTGAGTCCCTGGGATCAAAACAGCTTAATGTAAACACATAAGCAACATACTGTCCTAGTATGTATTTCAAAATCTAAATCACAAATGTGATGTTACACACATAAGGAACATATTGTCCTCGTACATATACATTTTACATATACTGTCCTAGTATGTATTTCAAAATCGAAATCATAAATGTGATGCCGTGTTCATGTAAGGCTTGTCACTGACTACTATACACATACACAGCAGAATGCATTTACATATTTTCCATATAGTCCATTAACATCTATATCTTTATTACAGAGAAATAACACACACTAATGTGAGATGGAAATGCCCTCTGATTAGAATATGATTGCAACTGTTTGCCCTCACCTAGAGGGTGTCTGGCAAGTTAGACATTAGACATACATCGATATATGTCCAACAGGCCAATAGGTTAAGAGGAATTGACATGATTATGATGATGCTGAGCTGTCTGTCCACAAAGATGTAACATGCCATAGTTTCTAGAAACCAAACTACATTAAACGCTATATTCAGGAGGTCTTCCAACATGATACAGATATGGGAAAATGATGTGAGGTCACCCACGGGGCTTGGTCAGAAATAAAACAGTTGATAAGTTCTTAGTATGGAGAGAGGCCTTACAGAGAGGCGTGTGTTATTGTCAAAAGAAACCTTGCAGCAATGAGATAGCAAGGTAGAGAAAAAAAACTGATGGGACATGTCAGCTCTGTCACACAGACACTGAGGTCACATTTGGATTCCAAACTGTGTTGCATAACTATAGACAGTGGTGTAGCATTATGATTAGAATCTCAGAGCATTTATAGCAAATGCAGGCGGAGCCTCCTGCCAGCTACGATTTGCCACGATTTCCTTTTTTTTACATGAACTGATTTTAACTAGGAAAATTCACAAACAAATTTTCTGTTTTCAACAGCTCTCAGTCAAATTGTGAGGACTTCATCTAAATACGAACAGGCAATAAAAAATATATTGCGCTTTATGTACGAAATAGCTGTATATAGCTGTAAAACAGCTATTTAGCTGTAAAACAGCTATATTGCTTTTTTTTTGGGGGGGGGGGCATCTTTTAATGCCTATAAGTAAGAGCAAAAAATTGCTTTATGCAACCATGTTACATTTGCAGAATTGTTATTTTTTTCCAAAACATGTCATAGAGCAATGAGCTAGAACCTTTTGGGCACATTTAGACAAACAAGACATTGGGTGGGCTTGTCTGAAATATACTAAAACATTCATGGTTTTCTTTTTGTTTTTTAGCAGAAAGTTGCTGTATTTGTTGGTTGATTAATTGATGAGAACCAACTGAAAAGCACTGTCCAAATAGTTTTTTCATTTTTCAAATCCAGAGAAACTAGATCTATACATTTGTTTGAAACAAAGTAGATATTGCTGTAATTTATTTTGTATGTAGTCTGTTAAGTTCTTCTTTGTGGCACTTTCCTAAAAAATTGGAAATATCTGGAAAAATGTGGTTCTGAATACACTTTTATGTAAACCCACACATATTCTATAGACAAATAAACTCCTCTTAAAGTATGTCTAAAAACGAGTTTCCTTGTGAAAGATGTGTATGCCCTTAAACATGTTGCAGTGAGTTAAATACGTTAAATATGCACACTACAGTTTTCATGTGAGCAACATTTGAGCACAGAGGTGTCCAATAGATGGGGCATTTAAATAAGATAATGATATTGGCAGCCTAGAATTGGAGGGAACACATCATCCATGCATATCTACTACTTGTATGCCTTCTTTATTCTATTCTCCAATAAACACACCAATCAAAACAGGTTTTGAGTTTTTCAGGCTTTTGTATTTCTCCATTTTTTACATTTTCATTCACAGCCAAGCTTCAAATTTGAAAAGGAAAATCTGCTCTTATGAAGTTGTAGTTAATACACTTTTTTAACAGTGTGATTGACAGCTCAAACCCTGATGCCTTACGAAAGCTCCTGCTAATGTATGTAAGTGTTCCGGCTAAATAGAACATTACTCACCGTGTTTGAAATAACTTGAAGGTCAGCAACATTTCATCCATCCTGCTTCTTTTCTGGGACATCATACAGAAAACGGACATGGTGCTATTGGCTCTGACAAAATAATACATTGCTATTGCTGAAAGCTTTTCATATGCCAGGTGTGCCTATGTGTCTCTTTTGTTTCATTTGCATTGAGTATTTAGTCATAGCATGGACTATGAGCTCTCCTTCACTGCGTGGGGCTGCACATAAGCCTGATGTCCTCTGGGAACGGCTGCATAAAACACATGCTTAGCAGACCTCCAGTGCCTGCCAGCTACATAGCTAAGGCACAGATGCTTCACTTCGATCAAACAAAGGCAATATATCTGTTTGTCTGTAGAGGAACTGTGTGTGTGTGTGTGTGTGTGTGTGTGTGTGTGCCTCCTCATGTCATCATAGTGTATTATCGTAACAATGTTATCATTTAAAAATGACCTGACATGCTGTTGGGGGATGTCTAGCATCTGTAGCATTGTGCATTTCTGCCCAAAACCAGATACGCTGGCGAGATGAGATCAGATAATCGGAAATTGAATACATTTTTGGTCTATTTGGCTAAATATAAGCAACCACCTTTTGCAATCAAAATGTCTCGCTTTTTAAATTTGTTAAAGCAGCAAAAATTGTGAAGGAAAAATAATGACATTTCATGAGTCATCTACATCATCAAAATACATTTTTTCAGAATATGCATAAAATCCTTTTTACCTCTTTGACTGATCATAGATTTCTGATGCTCTTGCCACCAATTGCCTTTTTCTCCAGAAGCCCCTGTCCCTGGTGATGTGACCTGCATGACTAATTCTATTTAAAGAGAAGAAAACATGCATTAGGGGACTCACATTTCTGCCTTGCATTTGCATAATTTTGTTTGGCAACTTGGAGAAGGGCCATTAACACTAGCTGCGCACCGTAAAGGATAAGGACATGAGGAGGATCAATACTTTATTTCAACATCTTTAGTAGCATCCGTTTCCAGGCATTCTCTAATTCAGCATCGTCCAGGAGTTATGTGACGCTATCATGAGTAGGCCTATGTGATTTTTAAAAAGGAAAGGAAAAGAAAAAAAGAACACACATTGTGCTGCCTACTTGACAGACACGGCAGGCCTGATTGATAGTTTTTAGTTTTTGTTGCAAAGACAAGATGGACACCCCCCCTTTTTTAAGGGATGGGGATGACCCCGACCTCCACTATATTCTAAATAAAGGACTATCTAATCTAATTCGCACCCCAAAACAGTCACCAACTCCCCTCCGGTTGAGGTAGACAGAGTGAAGAGGTTGGTGAGGCGAGGGATGACCGGGGGAAGTTGCAACTCGCGCCAGTGAGGAGGAAATAATCACAATGTTACCCTCATGAATTATTAAGCACCCTGTTGCTATTTTTGTCCAAGTCAACGTGCCACGTTTTCATGGTGGGGTCTGAGGCAGCTTGCATGGATGTTTTTTTAACGCCCCCCCCACCCCCCACCCCACCACCGCCGCCGCCGAGCGCACTTTCTTTTTTTGACAGCTGTATTTCTGCTGATAAGCGAGACTGTGTGAGCTGATCAAGTTGTGAGACAAGCGTTCAGAGCAATAGCAGCACAGCAGCAGCGCTCCAGTCACAAGGAGCCGCGGCGGCAGAAGCAGCAGCAGCAGCAGCATCAGCAGCATCAGCAGCATCACCATCAGTCACAGCGCAGGCAGCGGCAGCGGCGGCAGCAGCAAACTCTCCCGTCTCTCTCCCTCTCTCTTCTTTCTGGAGTTGTTTCTTACTTAGGGAAGTACAAAACAGGAAGTGATCCAGGGCTGATAGCTGCCTTAAAAACAAAAACAAAAACAAAACGCAGACCTGGCTGCCCCCATGCCTATCGAATTTGTTTGCAAAATCAAATTTGCAGAGGAGGATGAGAAGCAGAAAAACAAGCAGGATGGGGACAAGGAGAGTCTGATCGAGGAGAGTTGTGCACCTCCGACCAAGGACTTGGTCGGGTTTGCCAACTCCTGCTCCCTTCATGGAATTAACCACATCTTCGTCTCCGGTCGTCTCGGCATCCGCCAGACTCTGTGGAGTCTCGCCTTCCTGACTTCGCTGGCGCTGTTTGTGTACCAGGCGGCCAAGTGTGCCATCTCTTACCTGGAACACCCGCACGTCACGGCTCTGAACGAGGAGGCCACTCCCGAGATGATTTTCCCAGCCGTGACCATCTGCAACATCAACCGCTTCCGCTTCTCCGCGCTCACCGATGCCGACATCTACCACCTGGCCAACTTGACGGGGCTGCCCCCCAAGAACAGGGACGGACACAAGCCCACCGACCTGATGTACCCTGCGCCCGACATGCAGGACATCTTCAACCGGACAGGACATCAGCTGGAGGAGATGCTCATGAGCTGCAATTTCAGTGGGCAGAACTGTTCAGCAGAGGACTTCTCTGTGGTGAGTGAGAACTTTTCCCTCCAACTTACTGCTAAGCTCTGTGTCACTTCGATCACATGATCGCACACGATTCATCATTTCCAGCCGCTGTCGAAGCAAACAACAAAAGCAACAACAAAAACAACATTGGTGTGCTTCACTCGTCCCCGGTGTAACTTTTACGAGAGTTGCTTTATTCATACAACATCGATGAAAATGAGGCTGGGGGTTCCTATGTTCCTGCTCTCGTCTCCAGATACGCGTTCAGCTCCGCCGCCGAGCACGCCGCCCTGCTCCCCCCCCAGCTGTGTATTTTAACCTCCTCTACCCACCATCGATGTCACGAAACAAAGGCAGCTCCCGATGAAGGCAGCGTGTGGTCGCAGCGATGCCTTTTGCCTCGCAAAATGCGCTCTAAAGCCGTCTACCAACTCCAGCAGCTGACAGAGAGAGAGAGAGAGAGGGAGGGAGCACTTGCAATGAAATTGTCATCGAAAATAGTCCGGTCCTCGCATCTTTTCCTTCTCTCTCTCGTTCTGACATTGCGGAGCTGCTGCCCTTTTCTCTCTCCATCTCTCTGAGGTCTTGTGCCTCTCAGGAGGGGAAGGTAATGCCTCTTCAGCGTAGTATTTCAATCTTGACGCTGTTAAATTTAAATATTTAAAGACACACATACATGATTTTTGCATTAGCCAGATTGACTAAAAGGAATGAAACAGTTTCATGAGAAAGAGATAAGAGGGAGGAGGGGGGAGTGAATTGTGTGTGAGAGAGACAGAGAAGAATAGAAGGGGATTGGGTGAAAGAGAGTTTGTTCCTGTGTTGTGCGCACTATTTATTATAGGCACTGTCCTTGCCGGAGATTGATTTTCCCCATCTCACCAGCAGGAATAGGAATATGCAATTGCTTTAGTGATGATAGAGTGCAGGTGTCAAGTCTTAATAGGGTATGTTGAACATTGATATGCTCACCTTCCCCAGACCCAAAGATTCTGCTTTAGCAAAGCCACGGCCCTACATTACTTTGATGTGCCAAATAGCAGCTCAAAAGTGAATGCCTATTTTCATGCGTTGGCTTCACCAATACATATTTACTTATGTTCTGCTATCTTTAATGTAAACTTGGAGGTGATGCAGAATATCTGTGAAAAAAGGATCATTCTGGCTTTCTCTACGTATAAGAGAATGGCACGCTCTGCAGTGGGGTGCGAGGTTGGTGAGAGTGGATCCAGAAAAGTTTATAATAGGTGTCTAGTACACTTCACATCTATGTACTCTAACAATCTGACACCCACTCCTCCCCGACCACATTAATTAGGCCATGATTCTAACAAGTGCAGAAAGTCATTTAATGTCCATCAAAGTCCTCAGAAACTGAGTATAGTTGATTAGCTAGCCGATGCTGAAAGTTCGCCCGGATCTAGTGTATCTGCATTTTTTTGAGTGTTTGGATGGGGGGGGCTGTCAGCTAGATGTGTTGTTGTTGTAGTTGCATGCATGTTGACATTTCAGGTGATCAAAGAAGTGCTGAAAAGTGCAATATAAATGCAGCCTATTTACCAATATTCTGTCTCAGGCACCCTTTATGGATCAGATTCCTAGTATGTGTTGCATTTCAATTGATCATTAAGGGAGATCCCGATGTTTTACTTTGGTAATCTGTAGCCTGTTTGCGATATTTTTGGACATGCTAGTTCTATAAACTTAGCAGGTTCCATCACTTATATCAGATAGACTGTCAGAACTGTTGTTGAGCTCATTGTCTTAATTGAAAGAAGAAAATGGTGAAACATAACATGCATGCTTCAATATGCTTTTACTTCAAGTTATTAAATTATTACAGTAAATCATTAGTCTTTCTGAGTGTGTTTATTAATCCAAAGATTTATATTTATACTCATTGCACAGCCGAATGAAATTGTCTGGCTGTGCCAATTTATGGCAGGAAAATATATAATTACGCAGCAGAGAAATTTGTTTTCCACTCTCCAGCATTGTGATTATTTGATGTAGGTAATAAGGCCATTCTTTATAATTAAAGATTACATTATTGACTTGGATTAATCACAGAAGATAAAGCTGATTCAACAAGCCATGAATAAATAGATTAAAAAATGTATTCCAGTGTACCGCAGAATAATTGTGCATCTATTGTGCTGCTGCGCAGATGAGCAGTGAGCCCTTTGGCTTTAAAAAAAAAAAGAAAAAGAGCTCTGAATTGGTTTGCTCTGACGCTGACTTGTGTTTGCTGCTGCATTATCAGATTTTGCTCTCAGCAAGGACAGATCCCTTCTGCATATATTCATGGAGGTAACTAAACAGCTATAGGGTGGCATGCAAGGTGATCTATAAAACCTGGGTTAACAGGGACGACACTGGAGCGCTCATTGCTTGCAGTCTGGCATCACTCTGACCGAAGCCCCCCACTGTGTGTTTTGTAGATAATTGAATGTTTGATAGTATGAGCCACAGATGATGTGAGCCCCCTCCTCTTTTTCCAACTCTAACCTTGGTTGTGGAATGAGATAAAAGCTACATTATTGTAAATCAATACTGTGAGAAAATGGCATTAAAGAGAAATTATTGGCAGCCGATCTGGCAAAGTATAAATATGCTTTGATTCACAGTGAAGACGTGGTGATGTGACAGAAATGCCCTGTATTTGCAGGAGAATCTGGAGAAATATGAGCTCTGTTTGCATGAGTGATTGAGGGATTGAGGAGGCAAATAGTAGGTGGGATCTTCTGTTTTACCAGTCTCACTGATATTAATGTTACATCATGCGATCTCCTTATTACCTAATGCATTCCTTAATACCATAAGGAATGCATTTAGCACCTTGTCTAAACTCTGTCACATATACATGCAACACCGTTGTGTGTGTGTGTGTGTGTGAGAGAGAGAGAGAGAGAGAGAGAGAGAGAGACATAGACAGAGACAGAGAGACAGAGCGGGAGAGAGAGAGGGAGAAGGAGAGGAAATGTACTGTGCAGATGACTGTGAGAGTGACATGCATTTCCCTAGTGGGTTTAGCGTCTGCACACGCCTCAACAACACACCCACCCCCTCACACGTAAATACTATACGTAACCACACAAACACCCACATCTCATCCAGCCCCCCATCCCTCCACCCCTGGCCCTGGTGGAGGGCAAGGAGTGTAGGAGCGTGAAAGTGACTGGCTATCTGAACCAGCTTCATCTCCAGCACCCTGTCAATTAGCCGTCTACAGTTGCTGCAACGGTGTCCCTGCAGTTTATATGCTGACTGACGTCTGATCCGTGCAGGCACACACATGCTCCGCAGCTCAGTTTTATTTTGCTGCGTTCATCCCCAGACACATATAGAGCAATTTACACATATTTGACTTTTTGCGTCTTTTTTGCCAACAGCTAAACATCCTTTGCAACCTTCTTCAGCTCGTTTCCCCCCTTGTGTATCAGATGAGGAATTACCGTAGGTGGTTGTGCTGCTCCACCTGATATGCTTCACCACTGTCTAATCAGATGAAGCCCACCTGTGACCAGCAGCTGGATTACACAAATTTTGCAAACAGTTTATATTGTTTGAGGGGTCAGATTTGGTTTTTCTATGGCTCCTGTTGTGCATTTTCTACTATCTTGGTGTTCCATCGTTTGAAGCGCTTGGTTAAATGAGAATCTGTAGCTCACCGATGGCCCTTAACATGATGAAAAAGGCTTCCGATTTTGTGCTATTCCTAACCTCATCCCACCTTCTCCATCTCCCCTCTTTTCCCTTCTTCCAACCCCTGGGAGTCTTTTACTCACACAGACATTTGTCTCTTTCTGGCAAGTCATACACCAGGCTGTCGGTAGTGTTAATGTGGCTACACACACACACACACACACACACACACACACGCACGCACACACACACACACACACACACACACAGACGGCTTTGCTTATTGAGCGTGTATGGTCAGTAGTGTTTCCACACATATACACGGTGGTTTCATCACAGAGTGAGAGAGTTGGCTTGCAAGATTGATCATGACTCCTGACTGCATGCCCCTCCTTCTTCGGAGAATCGATATATCCCTCAGTCACATTGCTTCCTGGCCCTTCCGACTCCGAGCCTGGTGTGACTAATTATCTTGTGCCAGTGTTTTGGCCTCAGCCACGTTTGTTAATGCAGCTGGAGTTAAGGTGAGGAATCTAATCTTCAGAAGAAGATATCCCTTCATTTTAGCGTACATCCAGCTTTATCAATCAATATGCACTGTCTACCTGATCCCTAATGGGTGCTAAAATGATCAAGCACCTTGGGATGGCTCACAGCTTTATGTCGAGCCAAGAGAGTTGTGTTCTCAGGATTGTTCAGCCTGAATTTAAAAGCATAAAGTACATTTTGAGGTCACGGCTGCTATTTTCTTTATAACAGATATTGAAAAATAAGTATTTCTTTATTTTTTTGTGAAGATGGCTGCGATTCTGACAGCCTTCAGCCACGTAGACTTTTAGTCTTTACCTCCTAGTTGCTGGTGTGAGCGTTTGTATTATGCCATGCCGAGCACTGAATACATTAGTGGAAATTCCTTTGAAAAATTAACCAAGCTTGCTTTTAGGCCACCAGCACATAATGAATCCGTGCTTCTTCATTCCACCTCACTTTTAGTTTAATTACTCTGTAAGAGATGGTGCATTGCAGGAGGTGGACCAAAAAAGAGACACCTTACAATCTCATTCAAGTCTTATTTAGATAATGAAAGAGAAACTGAACTTTTGCTAAAGTCTTTTTTTAAACAAACACTTGCAACATGGAATCCATCTGTTTTATTGCGTGTCTCTGCTGAGATTAGAGGTTATAAACTGAACTAAAGTATCAACTTCCACAAAGAAATATTCTGCAGGGAAAGATGCACAGAAAAACAGCAAGCCACACCAGGAGCAGCAAGTATAGTAAAAGAAAGAGAAAAGTAGTAAGCTGGCTCTGACTTTGTTCTTGTTTAAAGTTTTTCTTGTCAGAGTGTTCTGCACAAGAGAGAAAGCGGCTTTGATTACTTTGTAAAAAAACGGGGATTCTTAGCAGACTATTTGAAATTGTCTCCTTCAAAAAGGATCCTGAGCCAAGCTTGATCCAACACAGTGCCCCCCAGTGTGCTGGTTTACTTTTACTTCCCAAGCTGAGATGAAAGTTAATATATAACTATTGTATAAATAAAGTTGTGTAAAAGTCAAATGACTGTCCACAAAAACGAAAAAAAAAACTAACAGAAAAAAAGGAAGTTCATGTTCTGCATATTTTATATTTCAGACAGATTTCAAACATACAAATGGAGCCGTGTGTGACTTGGATGAAAATGTCAGTTGGCTCCAAGTCAGCATGCAGCACAAATGTCACGGTGAATATTTACCCCTGCCATAGTCTAAACATGATGCCGCCTGTCTGTCCGCTTGGCTGGTCACTAGACCCTTATTCTGAGTTATGTCTGATGTCACACACTTGGCTGTGCCCCCTTGCTGCTTCTTCCATTTTGTTACCACACGCATTTCTCATGTGTGCTGTCTCGTCCATGCTATTTACCATCCTTTTCCTCATCTGTTATTTTGTATTTTATAATATCATATAATATCATGTAATATCAAATGATATTCAAAATGTCAAAATGACACAGGTTTCACTGTAAACAACGCTATTTCTTTGAGGCATGGCATTTACAAGGTTTTACAGACTCTGAGATTCATTTCTCCAATACATTAAATTTGTCATTGGACATTCAACCGTCATTCGGAGTGTAAAGTTAAGAAAAAACACTTACATGTATACGCAAGTATTAAAAAACGACTGTCTGACCCCACAAAATGACATGATTCACAGTGAGGAGATGGGAGCGATGCATGGAATATTAGACCACCTGCATAAAACAAGCGCTGCAGCTGGCATTAAGGCATGATCTATTACCTGGGGATCACGCCATGTAATTATTGTATGTATTCTTTTGTCACCCCTCACACTAAGAAGATCTGATATGTATTTAAGCCAAAGCATATTCCTCGTTTATTTTTTCCCCTCATAAACCCGACTGGTAGAGGGAGGCCATAAAATGTGAGATTTCAGTTTGTGCCTCTTGGTGACGTCAACAAGCAGCACAAATTGAGGTCTGTAGTGGTGAGACTATGTAGTGCAAGGGGGGGGGGGGGGGG
>CAESWR010000033.1:335936-378796 GCA_903171835.1 Mullus surmuletus | reverse complement strand
GGGCAGGCCACTACCACTATTACCAATAAACAGGACTGTGAGACGGCCATTGCTGTTTTCATTTCCCAGCAGAGGAGAATAAAGCATTTTTTTTCAGATTCCATCAGGTGATCTATCGCAGAGGAATGGGTGAATTCATTTATTTTTGGCGACAGTCTCAACATTTCACTGGAATGTTCTTCATACTTTGGCCAGTACAATGCTGGCCTTGCTAAAAGCCTACGCTTCAAGAGGTGTTCCAACACTACGGTATCCGTCTGCTGTAGTGCATATGGTGACTTTAGCCACTTTTTGGAAATATATTGTGCTAACCCAGGCACTTGTTCATCCAACGTAAAATGTACTATCATTACTTTACTGCCATCTGGGAGGAGACCTCAGAGCAGACCCAGGAGACGTCAGAGCAATTATATCTCCCGTCTGGCCTGGAAATGCCTTGGAATTACTCAGAAGAACGGATGGAAGTGACTCGGGAAAGGGCTGTCTGGGCTTCCTTGCCATTACCATCAGTTGCCATCATCAAAGAAAGTTGAAATATGCAGCATGTTTATCACACTGTAGGAGTGGATATTTTCCCATGGACATGGAGACATTTGCAGTGACAACTATATGCTGTGGAAATGTCATTGCCTCGTGCAAAGAGAAGACAACCGCAGAAAACACATGTATTTTTCCAAATAGCTGCCATACATTGAAGTATTTTGAGTAGGAGAAATTACACATTTTCTAATTATGTCAAAAACATCATGTTTAGACCCATTCAACACATCTTAAAAGGGTCATATTGTGAAAATGGACTTTTCTGAGATTTTGCATGCAAGTAGTGCATCTATAGTGTGTCTATCAACACGTAAATTTCGTGATTTGAAAGCAAAGTAAATTTGGAGGAAAATGGCTAAAGTTGTAGGACTCAAATGGAACCTTCTGTTCAGATTTAGCCCTGCAAATGTTGTTATCAGATGCTGTCATTTTCACAGGCCGTCCCCTCCGAGTGTGATTTGGAGGGGGCTGCAGTAGCAGTCAGCCACAGGGCAACCACACATGCAGGCGTTATAAGCATGTGACTCCTTTTAAAGGCAGGGTCGACAGGAATTTTGGAGCACCTCTATTTTTAATATTTTCTAAATAGTTTTCACATGATGGTAGTAGTAAATGTCATATGTGCTCTCTAAAAACTTGCAGCGTTGGTTGGTAGGTGTGTTTGGTAGATTTACTACAGCTCATCAAATAGGCGTGGCTGTATAATGTAGCTGCTGGTGTTCGGTTAACCAAACAGGCTAATTAAAAACTGTGCCCATAGCGCCAGTGAGTGCTACTCCTGACTAATGCTGACATGCTTATCTTGACATGTATCGAAGTGTGTATTGAACATTTGTTAGGGCACAACAGGTTTTCTTATTGGTGAAAGACCTGTGAAGTAGAGAGGAGTCGATGCAGTCCTTCACTTTGTATTCGTTTTTTGAGCAAACTCCAAGGAGGAGGTGGAGCCCTGATTTCACATCGTATTAGTTCTCCAAAGCTGGTTTATTCTGTCAACACTGCCTGTGAGTCATGGGAATAAATTGTTCTGTTGTTGGTTGTAATGTCCATTGCAGTAAACAGATAAAGATTTCTAGACATCCCACATCATCACAACATCCCCACTGAATTGAGAGAGTGACAACATTGTACACACCTCCCGGCACCTCTTCCTCCAGCAGACACCTTCCATTCCCTCACTACTCATCATCACTTCTTGTGCGCTAGCTATTCTCCTCAGTTGACATTCGTATGTCGTTCAATCTTCCAATTGTCCCGCACTTGTACCACAAACAAGATGAGCAGAGGATCTGGAAAGGCGAGTGGAAGGAAGGTGTGTTGATCCATTGCTACTTCTGTGGTTAATATCATATTGATCTTTTAAATATTGTGTTTCTTGGGCCAAGTCAGAGGTTGTGTCCGTAAAACCCCTGAAAAACTTAGTCCAAACAGTGCAACAAATGGAGCTTTTTTTTTCTTCTTTTTTACAGATGTTTGTCAGTTTTTCTATGAATGTAGTGTTTGTTTATGGGATTGCTTATCCGTGACATCACATTATGTTGGAGCAGACTTCAAGAGGCGGCGTGTTTGTGACAGCTCTGAGCAGCTTGCCAATCACAACAGAGGAAGGGCCATACATGGCCAGTGCTTCCATCTAGCCAAAAAACATATTCTCAAAATGCTTCTCTATGGTGCTAAGCTTTTAATAGGAACTTGTCAGCTATAAAAAGCATGCTCAGGTATGGTTTTGCACCACCAAATAAAAAAAATTAAGTTTTGAAAATGCCATGGCACCTTTAAAGAGGTATATCAGGTTATTGGTTCTTTAGGTGAGCCATGTCGTTGGGTTTAGTGTAAGTCATTCATCCCTGAAGCAGAATTGTGGAGTATAAACAGAAACAGCTTAAGATCATCTCCTGCTTTCAATATCCTTCTCAGGAGTGTTTTTCTTCTTTATTCTGGGCAGCTTTGGTTGGTATATTGCTGCCTCCCACAGGTTAAAAATAGTATCACAGTTGGTTTTTACATGGAAATGTTTTATATTTATTTGCATATAGAGCAGTAGAGTGGTCACTGGAGAGACATTAGGTGACACGTTAGGAAACATTCAATTAACCCTGTCCGTACTATATTGAGTCATTCAGGACAAATTTTAAAACCAAGTGGAAACAGGCTCTCAATAAGTCTGTGTGTGTGTGTGTGCGCGCGTGCATGTGTGTGGACTGAACGAGAACATCTGCTTTCCCACCAAAATGTGCATGTTTTTTAAACCAGGAGTAAAAGGGGAATCCTTTCCCACTGCTACCAGAGACACAGGTATGATCACCAGCATGACTTTTATTGTTTTCCTCTAGTATAACAATACTTGGATGAAGCGTGCTGCAACATAGCAATGTACACAATGCAAAGGAAAAAAAACAGCGCTTAAAGGTACATAAACAGACATGATAGGTTTGTTGCCAAGTAACAGAAGCATTTTTTAAATCATTAATCATATATGCCTTATATATGCTCTACGCAACCACTTGCCCGCCCATCGGAGCTGCCGATTCTCAGCCGTGAAGCCCACCAATCACAGGTTACCAGCTGTTCCCTCTTCTCTCATGTCAGCTTCGATGCTGAATCCATGCAGCTTCTACCTCCATTACTCCACCTCCAGTTTGAAGCTCAGCTTCATGAAGGTCCAGCCACCACCAAGTAGCTATAGATTCCATTGGTGTGCTCTCTTTGGGGCAGCATCAACAAGATCACCCCAAGCAGGATCCATGGAGTCTAAGTGTTCTGATTCATTCCAACTTTTGTCGCAGATTCCATTGTAGTTAATCATTTTCTTTACCAACAGTCTCTCCTGAGTGAAATACTGGTGGATCAGTTTCAGTTATGCAGGACAGACTACAAATACGTATTGTATGAAAAAAGTTTGTACAAAAAAAATCTGTTGCACTTATATCATATATATAAATCTATCAAGAATAATATAATCATCTAAATTATCTGTATCCGCACTCAGAGTGGAGTTACAAATAATAATAACAAATTCTGGCTTACCAGAATATGCTACTTTAATCCTGAAATTGATAAGGGTTGATCCAAGGTTGCTATATTTATTGTTTATCAAAATAATTTACAACAACAGCTTCAAAATTAAGTCATAGATTTTGATCACGATAGTTGGAACTATTAAAAACAGAAAACATTTTTTATAGATACAACATATTATGTGCGTATAGCCTATTATGTATATTATTATTAGCAATTATGTACAATATAAGAAGAACTTTTAATGTTAAATATAACTTTAAAAAAAATTGTTTTGTAATCAAGCAAGGATTTTTTACTAAATAATCTTTACATCATCTTTTTCTTCAGCCATGGGCTTTAGTTTGAGAAGAGTTTAGTTTAATTTCTACATAAATATCATATATAGTTTGTGGCAATAAAGAAATTAAATAATAATAATAAATTCTCAAACTTGCATTATGATATTGATGTATGTAATGTTTTTATGGTATTGTGTGGTAATTATCCGCCACATGCTATATATACTGTATTAGGCCCTGATCATACTTTCAGACTGCAAAGTTTGAGCAGAACCACTGTGTTTTGATTGTTATCTGTGCAGCCTAGAAAAAAAGCAGGGCTTTCTTCATATAGATTTTGCCAGGCACTGCTCACCGCTTGCTGATGTAATTATTAACTACAGATTAGTATTGCTGTCAGACAATTTTTGTCAAATATATTTTTGCTGTTTTTTTGCCAATTCCATATTGACATATAACTCATAAAATCTGCACTCATGTACATTTTCCAGGAAAATGATGAATAATTAAGCCTTCATAGGTTTCTCATACCAGGTTTGTTATGGTCCTTACGTCCCATTATGCTTTGTCTATTCTCTCCACTCAATCACACACAATCATTGTGTTCTTGTGTTATTGTTTCACACTCTTCCATTGCTGAATAATGGGGTATTTCACTCAGTGAAAATATGATCATGCTAAGCTCATGCAAATCCTTTTTTCATCTTAAAGGGGAAGTTCCGTTTTTGTAGTTTTCACATTATTTATGGCATGAAATAGGACCATTTATGCACCATTAAAATGTTTCTGTAGTTTGTTGTTATATGGATATACGCGGCTGTCTTTGGATCTCTTCTGAACGACTTCGAGTTACACGAAAATTTTAATGGTTAAAAAACGGAACTTCCCCTTTAACATTCAATAACCTGCTATCCTCCTCTCTTCCACCACATTGTGTCCACATCTCGTTTGTGTACACTTTGGAATCTAAATCTTGCACCTGATGTTGGCAGCTCTGTTTTCAGGTCCTGTCCATATTGACAAAACGCTTGACCTTCAGGTGCAGCAAAATGCTATCCGATTTAGTGTGCACAGAGTGAATTGCCACCATTTCTGCTGTTATCCATGCATTGCGGTTTGTCATAGCGAAACATTGCTGTGTAATGAGTGTCCTTAACACAGCATAGTCTTGTGAATCAGGCGCAGCATTTTCTTATCTGCTTTGAATCTGTGTGGTTGCTGCAGTGTTACTGTGACGAGTATGAGAACAGACCTACAAGTATTGTAGGGTATGCTGTGGTTTTGGATCCAGTTTATTTGTCAAATAAAGGGGGAATGTCCAGGTAAAGGATATAGAGGGGGGGACATATTTAGTTCATGTAACACTGGATTGCTTTATTACACAGGTGAATTATACCATTCTAACTTTGAGTTATATGGTTTTGCCTATTTTCTCCGCATTTCAGGCTATAGATCATCAACCTCCCCATGATTGCCGGGTCACTGTAGGGCCTGTTTGTTCAAACAAGTATGTAACTATAATTGTGTTCCCTGATGGTGTTGTCAAGATTAATTCCATGTTTTCCTAATGCATGCTAATGAGAAAGCTGTGAACATTTGATTGTCAATAATGTGAAATACGGCCCTGCTCCCTAAATGCTGGCTCCGTTCAATAACCTATTAAAGTTGCATTACAGATAACTTGGCGCGCATCAGGGAAGCAATCTGAAATTTGTGCTGACATTGATCCAGCAGGAAGGAGACCTATTGCTCCGATTAACACTGTTGCCCCAGGGGTGGAGTCCCTTGGTCATTAATAGTACACTGTCCTAGATTTTACTGAGCCTATGTAATATGCTGCTATTTATAATATATATAGGGGCATGGTAGAGAGCTGTGGGGATGGTCAGGATGTGTGTCATTTTTCGATTTTCTACATTCATTAAATGCTGCGCTTTTTATCTGTCTGTGTTGCTGGGTGTACTGCACTTTCACAAGTGTACTGTACATGGATATGTATTTATTCATCATAACAGCTGGGAATGGTCATGTAGTGTTACATTAGCAATTGAACAACAATGTACTGTAAAAGGTGCTCTACAATATGTTTACTATGGTCTTCAATTTAATATCCTTTGCCTATCTGAGCTGCAGGACTTTGAAGCAACATTATGCTGTGAGGAACTGTGTTTATGTTGTTTTTGTGCTTCCTATTTTATTTTGTAGTTCTGTGTTAGTTTTACTTCCTGTCTTTGTCTAGTGTCCTGCCTGATCTGTTGCACCTCTGTCCCATGGGCTGTGTCCAAAATCGTTTACTCACTCACTCACTCACTCACTCACTCACTCACTCATCACTCATCCCTATACTCACCATATAGGGTTTCACTGTATAGAGAACTATACAGTATAGTGAGCTCATTCACAACAGCTTTCGGACGCTACACATGTCCTCAATTGATGTGCTGTTCATGACGTCACTGCTGAAACACCATTATGTGTAAAGCTGGTGTGGCAGCTCCCCTGGTTACCCCATTATAATTTCCACCATCCATTAAAATGGGATGATTCTGTAAACAAATATATGTGATGTTCATGAAATTTTCACCTTCCGTATGTGAACTGCAGTGTCCCTCCGTCATTTTTCTTCTTCTTCGGAGGCACCGCTGGAGACACAATGCATGATGAGATATCCACCACTCGTGTGTCACCATCGTCACTACTTTTTGCGATACGATATGGGAAATTTTGTGTCGCCTATATAGGACATTGAATTTGATAACTGAGGTTTCAGACACCACTACAACATGGCTTAACCCCCATATAGAGTACTAGAACGGGTTACGCCATTTTATAGTTAAGGGGTGATTTTGGACAAAGCCATGTATTTAAGTCCTGTATTTTCCCCATCACCTTTGTCAGATTGCGGTCATTAGCTTTGTGTACAAGCTCACTTGCATTACTTTTCTTCGTGAATATGCCTCCAGTGTGTGACTGGCTTGTGTTTTGGAGTTTGGATTTTTGCCTGTTCTCCTTCAATTCTGGTTGGAGTCCTGCCTGCTCTCATGTTTGACCTTTTGCCTACTCCTCCTGGATTAAAAAGCTTGTTTTGTGGACTTGTACTTGTAGTGTTTCTTGCACTTGGGTCCTCTGTCAAGCATCAGCCTTGTTATAAGCAACTTTTCTGTGTCCTCTGTTGCCATGAAAATTACAAGATATTGGTGCGTAATGATGGGAATGCTTTGTTATTATGTTATTATCCAGGATCAGGCCTTAGGGCGCTTTCAAGCTGCCAGCAGTCGTGGGTCTGACCTCCCGCTGTGAGGGCTGCATGCCTGTGTTTTTCTCCCGTGCGTCATTACGCTGAAGCGCTGAACATTGAAGTAAACAAAGATCATGGCTATCAGCATGTGTCTGCTTAACACAAACAAGGAGGCAGCGTTTCTCCATGCAGAGACCCTCTTACATGTTCTACAAACGCGTTGATGTCCGTCACATCATCCTCCATGGTGGATGCGGCGGCATCGGCTTGATGCCCGACGCAGCCTCTGGACACTCACAGCCCGGGGAAACACCGCCACCTTCCCCGCGGTCAGTGCCTGCTTACAGCGCCACTTTCTGCTGTCACGGAGCAGAGACGACGTCCTATGCTGGATCTTAGCTCCTCCTCCAAGGACACTTTTTTGTGACCAATTTACCGAAAAAGGACCAAACGGGCGAAATGATCAAAACATTCACCTCTGATAACTGGAAGCAGCCGCTTTCTCGGCCATCTGAACAAGTCTGAGCACCGGCACCTGCTGGCAACATATCTCACATGACTGTGTGCCCCAATGGCGTGAAGTTGGCATGGAAGAACTCAGGCGAAGGTGGCTTCATGTCTTGCAGCTAGCTGTACAATGTCCTGAGTGCTTGCTAATGACTGTAATGACAGGTGTCCCGATAGTCAAAATGTCTCGATGAATCTCGATTACAAACTAATATTGTAACTACTCAAGTAAAATTTTAAATAGTTTGACAGCCATTTTCTTAGAACCTGGATAAGAAGAAACTGAAATAGAAATAGAAATACTGTATGTGTTCATGTAAAGCACCACCCAATTATAGCCATTGCAAAGATAAAACCATCTGTTTCCTACATCTCCATCATCCATGGGTTTGGAAAAATACAGTGTTGCTGAAAAAAGTTACGTTAGATCATCCATACCTGGTCTGGTCACTTCACTGCCAATTAGCAGACTTTTTCACTGTCGGTGAACACAATCAGCACACGTGATAACACTTTGCGTGGTATTAAATGAGTGTGAGTGAGTATATGGGAAAATCTGTATCTTTCTGTGAAACACCAACCAGTTTCAGGAAGTATGGAATCAAGTTGAATCAAGTTTGGTCTAAATTTCAGGATTGAGACAATAACTTAAAATCAGGACTATTATAAAATGTGCCATGCTGCCTTGCATCGGTCCTACTTAACTCAAGCTTAAGCCAAGAAAAGTTGCACGTTAACTAAGGAAAGATGATATTGAGCTAACAAACACCTATCACTGTAATACTGAGGATGCAAAAAATGCTAATCTGATAAGGTAATTTTGCCAGTCTTGAAAGTGCTAGCATAATCTGTTAAACTAGTTGCAAAAACCCTCCTAGAATATTAATTCATGATCTCCTAACTGAGAACAATAAGATCAGTTCCTCCAAAAGATAGCTATAGCTATCTTAAAGCCATCTTATATCTGGTGGTTTGTGATAGAAGGTAGATCAAATCAGCAGGCGTTCAGGACACAGGGTAGGAATGAAAAAGGTGCCATTCTTACGCTTACAAGTCAGTGCTATTTGCTTTAATACCATGACTGACTATTTGATGTGAAGGGTTCAGACACACAGTTAGAATTTCGTCAGAAACAGCTGACACATTTTAAACAGTGGCTGTGAACATCTGTAAAATGTCATGGATCCTTTTTAAGTGTGCCAGTTATGTAAATACTAGATGCCTGTGTGCTTCTGTACTTTAATGCCAACTCATGCTAGGCTGCTATAATTAGACCCTCTCAAAATGTGATCGTCAGATCATAACAACAAGATGAAAAGCACAGAACACACATCATGGCCACAAATGACAAATGGCTCATCCATTAAACAGCGCCCCAGGACCAAGAATGAAAAATCTTTTCAAAATTGTGGTCTCACCCATTTAATTATAAGCTCTGTGATAAGGGCATCTCCTTAGAATAAATATGACTAGTTATAAAGTAGTGCATTGCTGTTTACACATGCCCTTGACGTTCAGTTTTAGAATAAGGAAGAGGAGTATAATGGCATCTTCCAAAACACATCTTGAAAGTCTATGGGAGGGGATGAATGTCAGTGGGCTTCACTCTCTTTTTTCCCCCTCTATAACCTTCGCATACGTACTCTGCTGAGAATTAGCATTATTTCAAGAAATAATCTATGTGCATACTATGAAGGGAAGCCGGACAGACAGAATTTAGAAATGTCTTGCATAAATCATGTCCTTATACTTTTAATTAAAATGCTAAAAAAAATAAAATAAAATTAAATACATTAATATTGAGTGACTTCTGAGACAGGATGGCAAATTGATACATTTCAATACCTGACTGTAAGACAAATAAGTGTGAGTCTCAAGCCCACACCACAACAGTCCACCACTTATACAGTATTAATATTAGTTTATTGCAGTTGGTGTCTTATTGTTGTCTTATCTCCCTTGGCAAGGACTTTTGGGCAGTCCCAGTGGAAGTGTACTGTGCAAATATCAATAGATGTAGCAGGAATGATCCCGTTATGATTATACACCAGAGTTCTTGTAAAGCCCAGGGTAAAATGGGTTGAGGGGAGACAGAGGGAGTGCACGCCTCTTGGCTCGCCTGTAGAAGCTCAGTGGGAAACAGAGTGGTCACTGAGGTTGGCTACAGCCCCGCTTCAGGACCAGCTGGGTCTGCCACTGAATTAGCGCCTCCCCTCCTTTGTTTCCACCTGCTGTATGCAGCTCAGGTGTTCCGGATCAAGCCATTATTTGCTTCATATCCTTGCTGCCTGACTAAGCTTGCAAGTCATCCAACTTCTCTCCCTTTTAGCATTGCCTGTCTTCGAGAAATCCACTGGCAAATTCATCCCTTCCTGATATTATCATAACTTTCAGCAACAGCAAGATGTCAGCATGAATTAGATTCTCCAAATATCTTTTTGAATATGACCACAAGCAAGCTGCTATTCATCTGTATGACTCTGAATAATTGACCCCAACATCTCCACACATGTACACACTGCTAGAATCCAGTTTTGCACAGAAAGATACTCTAAAGAGGTCACCTTTAACCAGGCCTCTTTCAGATGATATAGGTTATGCAAGACTCACCAGCCATCGCCTGTATACAGAGTAGATGCCACTGAATCAATAAAAGCTGTTGCCCTTCCAAACTCAACCATAAAATGCTGGGATTAGACACTGTAGGTGCTGAGGTTTGTGGACAAAAAAGCGAGAAATGGAGTAAATTATACCTTCTGAGGGAGTTTCCCTGCATTGGGACAAGATTCAGGTTACATATTCCCCTATGAATTTATTTTATGATACGCAGCATCACTTTCACTGGTCAAAAAATCTCTTTTTGTGTGGATCCTACAAGCTTATTATGAGGCCAAATCACCGGAGGCCTGTACTACGAAGGTGAATTTAGTCTGAATGAGGTAACTTCCGGGTTAACTTTGCAAAACCTGTTCCAGAGCAGGTTATGGTCAGGATGAAGACAAGAGTTCTGCACGTATGAAAGATCGCCTACAATCAGTACTCTTGGAAAATCACCAGCCCACTTCTTGAGGATCCTGTGGACCCACAGAACCACATTTATGAATGACAAGAGACATATTTAGATGATAGAGTGTTCAAATATTGTAAAAACCACTTTGATTTTCTCAATCAAATCCTCAGTGCAAGGCACAGGTTTCTGTCAGAGGGACAAATGTGCATCCACATCTGCATGTGTGTGATATTATAAACCTCGTGAGTGCTTTGAGGGGTTGTTTTTTATTCTCTCTCCAAAGTCTGTCTGGCTCCACCGAGGTTGCTCTTCAATACTGAGTCAATAATAATGGCTATACACAACACAACAAAACATTCAGAAACACACACAATTATAGAACACACTAATAGTGTGAGATCTACTCACCATGTGAGGATTAATAATATTCTAATCCCACTAATTTACACAGTCATTGTTTTTTTTTTGCCAGCATTCCTTGAGGGTTTTGGCAGCTGCGATGGTGTTGCCTTTATTCTTTGATGTTCTGATCTTCCGTGTCTTCTTCCATGGTAACGTCAGCTGCTCTGAACTTTCTCCATGTCTGTGACTTGTTGAATGCAACAGAACCCCACCCCTTTTATGTGCACGCACGCAGATCCAGAGTCGTAACCCCGGGTGCAGTTAGCGAGTTCATAAACGGCTTTGTGATACCCCTTATCGGGATTGGGGATATCTAGATCATTGCAGCGAGGTAACACGTGTTAATCCACCTTTGTAGTACAGGCTGTTACAACTGTTACACTTGCCACATTGCTGCTAATATTCAAGACTTAGACATGTTTGCAAGCAATCGGGATATACAGCTTTTGCTTCAAAAAATAAACTTAAATATGAAAAGGTGTAATCTGGAGAATAAGTAGATGGTAAAAAAATAAAATAAGAAAGATGATTAAAAGTTCAGGTTTGGAAATGTCTTCTTACCCACAAACTAATTCAGAAGGGGATTGCTGTAAAAAGACAGGAGCCCACAACACAGGTGGATTAACCTGCCAAGAGTTCCACCTCCTATCATCTGATATAATGAACATATTTTTTTTCCTCTGAGAAATGTCCCACCCTCCCTGTGTTTGCTGATAAAAACCACTGCACCACATGCACACTCATATTACCATTATCTGCTAATGCTATATACGGCCTAAATACAGTGGGATTAATGATTTAATTAACCACCCCAGACATTAGCACTCAAGGTTTTTCTTGACTTTCAGATATTTTTTTATCATTATAGAAATTATTTTTTATGTTTACTTCAAATCAAATCATCAAAATTATCCAAATCCAACAGAAAATTTGGAACAACACAAAGTGAAGGTTAACCAGATTGAATTTTGAAATTGAATTACATGATCTCATCCTATTGCAGAATCCTTCTTTCCCTTTTAAACAAACAAATAAAATATTTACAATCACCGACCAAGAAATCCAGTCAGATTAAATTAGTGTTGAACATTTTACATAGGATTCCCCTGGCCTGGGAGTTCATGTGTCTGAGCAAAACACTACATGGGATACGGCAGCCTCTGCCATTAGTGTGTAAATTGCAGTAGGAGTGTGTATGTGATTGAATGAATGAATGAATGAGGTCATCGGCTATGAAAGGTACTTTGTGCACCTGCGATTTTAATTAAATAATCATTTTATGATTAAAGATTTGTTTGATTTAAGACTCTGCACATGTTACTGATCAGGGGTAGTGGAAATTAAATTCAAATTAGAGAAGTCTTTAAATGGAGGGGGAATTCTTCTGAATTTGTTGTTGTTCACTCAGCTCTGTTGTTAAGACAATCTGCTTCTCTGGCATCAGGAGAATTCAATTAAGTTAAATTCTACATATAGTTCAAAAGCAATCACAAAAAGATCTAATTTCAATTGTGTTTGGATGATTCGAGTAGGTCTACTGTAGAACTGAACTGTAGAGCCTCACACCTATTTAATGTTTGTTTAAGATTTATTTGTGATCGAATTCAGAGCGCTGGAAAACTGAAAAATTAGACATAGGCCGTCGCTGGACATTTTGAGAGACTTGTCATCCTAGAGAGAGCATAAAGCACCTGCAGGAAAAGGAAAAACAAGTTCTCATAACATTATTTTTGTGACGTTCGTTGTGATGCCCTTTATGGCACGAATGCAAGTGTCTTCAGATTTACAGTTTTATTACTGCTTTAGACACAGGGTGTGTACAACACCCCATCCTGAAAACTCTCAGAACTTTGAGAGACATCAAATTATTGTCTTGTTTATGGCTGAAACTCACACAGCATCATTCATAATTGTGTGCAGAAATTGTCAGCCATTGCAGATGTGCAGATGATGATGGACTTAGCATTCAAAAGGATCATGTGTGCCAAGTAATGTGTTATTCTTTCTTTCTTTAAAAAAGAAACAGAGAGGCCACGGTGTGCTGCAAAAGTGGTGGGAGGCACCTTTCTCTTCTCCTGGGGCCAGACAAGTAATATATGTTTGTGATGGACAGGCACAGAGAAAAATGATCAAACTGAGTGCAGAGAGAAGTGAAACCAAAAGGCTCCAATTGCTTGGTAGCAGTAAAAAAAAAATGCATACATTGAAATAACAATACACAATATTTGTGTGTATGTAACAATTAAAGGTCACGGAGAAACACTGTTTTGTTTTGATGTAAGAAGGGGAGAATGTCCTCAGGCCAGCAGTATGTGAAAATTGACAGAGCCTTGCTATCAAATACTGGCCAATCATATCTCACCCAGTTATAATTTCTGGGCCATAATTGCATGTTTCATTTTTTAAATGAGAGTGCAGGTTTTTGAAATGGATGGCTGTTTTAGATAAAAACACAGATGTTGGAATCTGACAAAAGAAATGTAATAATCTGTGTTTGCTTGCAATTGATGATACTGATGGTAATAAGTAATTCAGATTAAATAGTTAAATGTATTTTCTGATGATTAGACCAAATATTACAAGTAAAATACCAAGAGTGACTATTGTGAGTGAAAGTAAGAGTTGCCTTCATTTATTGGGGGAAAGGCCTGTTGCTCATTAACTCAAGGGTGAACAACAATAATCACTTGTTGCATAACTTAAGAATAAAACGTTGAATATACAGTTTGCTTTTTTAATACAGCACAGTCATATTCAGCCATTGAAAAAAACAGTTTTGTTTTCTTTTGGCAACCTTATAATGCAGTTAGTACCGATAAGTGCCTGTTACTTTAATGGTAAGTACCTGGTACATACATGATTTGGATGTATGTCAATGGCTTTTTGCCACTATCTTCAAAATCATTTCAACAGTGTGTCATGTATAAACAAGAGTGACAATGGGTGTGACAGAACACTGCAAAAGCAGAGAGCAGAGTGGAGTGTTGTGTTTGTTCCAATCAAGAAAACATGTTGCATTACCAAACAAAGTTCGAGTAAAAAAAGACAGAGCTAAAGCCAACAAGGAGAACCCTATGGGGTACTAAGGCCAAAGCGAAAAATAAAGGAAATAGAGAGGTCCGTCCCTTTGTTTTCTGAAATGCTGGTGCTCACGGCAACATCTCGTTGCAAAATATCCTGTATAGGCTAGGGCTGGACGATCAATCAAATTTTGATTCTGATTTCAATTTTGGCTTCTCACGATCATAAAAACATTATAATAAAAGAAAAACGATTAATGTACCGCACGGCGAGGCGTGTATACAAATTCCTACACTGTAAAAGCTTTGTGAATGTTGCATGTAGCTGCAGCAAGTATGTGATGTGTGTGGATCAATAATATGTGGAACGGCCGATTAAAAACATTTACAGAATAGCAGCCTTTCGCTGAGAAGAAACGTGGGACAACTTTGGTCATCTGGAAACATTTTGGGTTTAAGTTGTCGGACATCCAACAGAAGAAAATAATTTGCCAAATTTGTCACGCTGTCGTGTCCACACCCCAAAGCAACACGACCAATTTATTTAACCATTCAGTCATAAAGTAATCTATGATCGACTGTTAAAGGAACAAAAGACCCAAAAAAGTGCAAGCTTGTCAACTTCATGCAGAGCTACAGCAACACAGTTGTCAATTAAGGACACTCTTTGCAATGCCACTCAGCTCCAGGAGACATCAAGAGCTAATGGTGGCTGTGACATTTATGCCAGCTAAGGACATGTGCCCTATCAGTACTGTAAGCAACCCAGGATTCAAGACGCTTCCTAAAACTTTGGACATTATGTTTTGCCATCCTGTAAACATTTAAGCAGAGTTGCACTGCCTGCTCTGTATGATAAATGTCATGCTGAAGTTAAAAAAGATGTCTCCACCGCCGAGTATTTTGCCACCACAACGGATCTGTGGTCAAGCCGCACTATGGAGACGTATATATCCCTTTCACCATGCATTTAGGGCTGCAGCTATTGATTCTTTTTGTAATCGATTAATCTAGCACTTTACCGATCGATTAATCGATTAATCGGATAAAAAAAACAAAAACATCATATCTTGTCAAACCGTATCACAACAAATACAGTATGCAATCAAAATCAGCGAACATCAATGTAAAGTCCCAAATCGCATACTCCCTAGAAAGAGCAACACGTATAACGTTAAAGACATCGAACAAACAGCAAACATACAAATAATGACGTGACATGCTGCAGATAAACCTCACAGCTGATGACTTGTAACCTATTCACAGGCCGTCTATCGAGCTGCCGTATTGTGAGAGTATTTCCGCTGAAACCCTCCTCAGTCCTCTGACAGCAGCCTCCTCCACCTTCCTGAGCAGCTTGTTATTATTATTATTATTATTATTATATATTATTTGTGAGTATTTAGGATAAAGCTCCTCCCCTCCCCTCTGACAGCAGCCTCCTCCACCTTCCTGAGCAGCTTGTTATTATTATATTATTATTATTATTATATTATTATTATTATTATATATTATTTGTGAGTATTTAGGATGAAGCTCCTCCTCAGTCCTCTGACAGCAGCCTCCTCCACCTTCCTGAGCAGCTTGTTATTATTCTCCGGTTCTTCGGGTCACGCTTCGGAGCCCAGCAGCTGTTAGCTAACTAGCATTAGCATTCGCGATAAACTAGCTAACTTAAAAACTAACGAAAAACACCATAAATATACTCAAAATGACACAGCTGGTGGTGCTTGGTGTAAAGAAAAGTGTCAAAGACAGCATTTATAACTTAGGTTTGTAAAGAGCAGCCTCGTCCACCGTGCGCTGAGTGTCCACTGCTGCAGACTCAGAATCCTGACCTGTTTGAGTTCGTCATCCGGGTACTTTTGCATACTCAATTTCTCCCATACTATCCATACTATTTTTCATTTTGACCTCGCATACTCAAAATTTTAAGTATTGAGTATGGAAGTATGCCATTTGGGACACAGCATGACGCGCTGGTGTGCTTCCTGAACAACGCTCCGTGGAACAATCAGCTGCCTGCGGGTATAGTGCGCGTATAGTGCACGTCATAGGAATTTAACGATGCTTCGAAGCAGAGATTTTGCCTCGAGGAATTTTTGTAATCGAGTTAATCGAATAACTCGACTAATCGTTTCAGCCCTACATGCATTACAGATTTCACCATGAAGACAAAATGTCTTCAAACAGCATTTTTCCCTGATGACCACACAGGAATATACATTGCTGAGGGTTTGAAGCAAGCTATGGCCGCATAGGATTTGAAGGATGAGAACCTTGTGTGCATTACTACAAACAATGCTTCAAACGTCAAGCTGGCAGCGGAACTCAATGGCTGGATAATGCTGCAGTGCGTCAGGCACAGACTCCACTTGGCTATAGGTGAGAAATGTTCTTTCCTCCTGAGTGTGTGACATGTGTGATGTTATTTATTGAATAATAAATTAGAAAGTATTAAACGGTATTACTGTAGCAAAAGTAAGGCTTCAACTGATTCTCAATTCTCCTTCTGAGCTTCAAGCCTACCTCCAAGCAAGGCCAATTGACACTGAGGCCGACCCACTGGTGGTGGAAAGCATCACAGGCACCTTACCCTGGTCAGGGAATGCCACAAATGTTGTCACCTGCCTTCATTCATCACTGAAGCCTGACCAAGTGAACAAACTGGTGTTCCTAGCCAAAAACCGGAGTTTGTAGGAAGCAAGCACTGTATTTATAGGAGAGGCAGGGCGACTCGGCTCAGTTGGTGACGTAGGCTGCCTCCAAAACGCCATCTACCTCCATCCCAACGAATTGGTAAATTTTAGTGCAATAGCCAGTGTTCAACCTGTACAGGGCAGATGCTCTGCATTATTTCACCACAAAACATGGAATTAAAATACTTAAGACTAAATTGTCAAAGTTGGGACATGAATCAATCAGCAAGACTACTTCATGTCCAAATACAGCAGTGGTCAGTGGTTGATTAGGTTAAGGCAAAGAAAATAATTGAATTAGTGAAATGATAAGAAAAGTAAATTGTTCTTCTATTCAGAATTATTTAAAAAAAAACTGTCAGGCCAAAAGATCCTGCTGTGGTTGATTCACTAACATTCAACATAAACACCTGAAACTGTCCAAGAGTAATTTCCCAGTTATTTTGAAAATGTTTTTTTCCAGAAGTACTTTCTTTATTCCTACCAATCACATTTTCAGTTCATCTTAGTACAACTGTACAGTATTTCTGAATGTAATTATGTATCTTTCATGCACATCTTGAAAATGTAATCTATGATATTTAGATTCATTCAACCACTACAGCTAGTGAAGTGAACCAATGGTATAAATGAGCCATCATTGTTACATGTACTTGTTGCTGTTATAGGTCAATAAGAGTCAAAAATATGCATGGCGTAGAAATAAACTGAAAATGGGCCATGTGCAGGCTACTCAACCTCAAAGTTTGACATTCATACAGATGGATCTGAAATTCCCCATCTTTCTTGATCTGTTTTAAGCACGCTCTGCACCTTATTCACATATGCTTAACTTTGTGACGTTTTGTCAAAAGTAAACTTTCGTTTGACACTTTTTTTCCCCCTTGAGCCAAAACGCCATCATTTCTGTAAATCAGCCTATTCCCATTCTACACCAAGTCAGTCGTTCTAGACTAATAGCAAAGTGGTGCAGCATCTTTTACTATCTTGCTGCCAATTGTACAGGACATCTTTCACATTGTGCCTCTTCTTTGACATTGTCCCTTTTGGGCTGCAAAAGCAAGTGAGGAATACACAATAGGTGGGTAGCTCTTCAACATGGTGTCTGGGTAATCTACTAGATATATGTGCATGTTTTCATACATAAACATGCAGCAGATGTAGGGTTTTCCTTTTGTAGTAACACAACAAGCTCAGGTTTTATCTTAAAACAGTATGAGTATTGTGTGAAATATGAAGATGGCAGATGAAAAGCAACTTAGAAATATAAATATGTCCTGCTGATGACCTGATGAGTATGCTGTGTAATTAATACTCAGTGACCTCATCAGCATATGCAGAAACCTACAGGCTTCTTGGGAACATTAAACAGAAAGCCTTGCCTCAAATTATTCATTAAAAGTGATGAGATCACAGAGTTGAGTGATGCGATATTTTGCAGTTTCAAAGAGCTGTTTTCAGAATCTGCACGAAGTCAACAGAATACAAAAATAACCAGACCTTCCCTCCCTCCTTCGCTTTTTCCATCTCTCTAATGTCCACATACTGTGGTTGATTCAGTCATCTGAAGTTAAATTAATATATTGTGAGTTGACACATTTGGTCTCTAAAATTGAGCCACCATGCCTTTCGCTGCATGCCTTTAGCAATTCTACAGCAGGGATATTGTGGTGCATGGCATCAGCTACGGCAAGGAACTGGTCCAGTATGTTGAACACTAAACACATCTTGAAGACTGTAAAAAGGGGAGTGAGCCAAATGTGCTGTTAATGATTTCATTCTTTTTTTTTTTTTTATGACGATGTTCTGCAAAAGTTGCATGTTAACACGGTGAGGGGGTGAAAGACTTACATGAATTTACAGAGAAGAGCCTCCTGTTGAATTCAAAAGAAGGATCCTCTCAGTACACTGTGCCGAATGGTGAGAGAATTCCTGGTTAGCATTACATCATGAGCCTCTTGGCTAGTTTGGAAAAGGAAATGTCAGGTCATCATTATAGATTGCAATTTTTGCCAAGGTAAAACAAATACATGAAAGGCACACAAGGCATGCAACAGAGGAAAGACACCTTAAGAATAATTCCTTCATTCTGCTGGTTTACCCCCCCCCCCCATGCTGAGAAAGCCCCCCTCAACGAGCCCCCATGCCGAGTGGGTGGTGGGTGTCGGCCGGGCAGATGGATAAAGCTGCTGTAATCTGGAAGACAGGCCACTGAGGGTAAATCCCAGGCAAGCAGATAATTGGCTTGATGAAAAAATAAAACAAAGTGTAATGCAGAGAGTAAATCACTGCTGCAGATATCTCTGAGGGTGATCAAATGATCATAAGTTGGGAGCGCAGGAAGACTGTGGAAACAGTTCCCAGACACACTTATCAATATTTCACAGGAGTAGTTACTGACTTTAAGATTGCTGAGATCACATCTCACCGGCAGCAATCCCGAAGCCAATCCCCGAGTTCACTGCCACAGACATGTCTCCACATACTTTTGCATTTCAATCCAAAGTTTGCCCTTGACTGTTGCTGATTGACTTGTGTGCATAAATTTGACCACGCTGCAGGTGTTTATTCATTATTCATTTATTATTTTTTTCATTTTCTAAATTTTCTAAAACAAATATAAACTATATAAACACGATTGTATAGCACAACATTGGTTACTATCATTCTTGATACAAACAGAGGATTGTCGGTATCTGCAATGAGTCACATTGTGTCAATACAGCTGGCCCATAAATTTGTATTACAACAGGCAGCAGCAAACTTTAAAGGAATACAGGGCATCATTTTCACCTGGGACGCCGGTGCAGAGAAGAAGCCACCGTGTGGTCCATGGTCCACACTGGCGTTCTGAATAAATATGTTGCTCCATATTCCTTTAAACATTTCAGCTCTATGGAACTATTTAAGTGGGGCTATACTGGGGCTGGACGATTATGGCAAAAATAATAATACAGATTATTTTGAGTGATATTGAAATCAGGATTAATAAACACGATTATTCATTGATTTCAGTATTTATTGAATCACAACTTAAAAGAACAACCAGAAATACATTTGTTAAAAAAGTGAAATGATCATAATATACTAGAAATAATAATACCAATAAAAAACAATAGAAATAAATTAGTAACAAGTAAAATACTAATAATCAAGGGTGGAATGTGATTTTTAGTGCCTTAGTTTATACTCCTGCGTCGCACTGCAGCACAGCCTGTGCGTAGCCTGCGCACAGCCTGCGCGCAGCCTGCGCGCAGCCTCCGAGCTCTAATGCGTCTGTGCATCAGTGTGATCTGCAGTCAAGGCACTGACAAACGTTCTACGTTGTCTGGACTGCAAACTGTGATTAACAGCGTAAATTTTTGGAACGTTTTTTTTTTTAATTAATTAATCGCAATTAAGCTGTTAAAGTCCCACCCCTAATCTCAATTTGGGAAAATATTTTCTCAATTTCTCAATGACCTTTTCCCAAATCATTAGCTCTTCACCAATAAACATATGTAGATAGGCATTACTTTAACTATAGTAGTAAGTTGAAGTTTTGATTAACGGGAGAAAGTTGAATGACTATCTACAGTTAATTATGTCAATGTTACTGCTCAATTACCAAGGACTTCAGTAAAATTAGATCATGTATAATTTGGTGTAAGCATATAATAAAGAAAGCATTACCAGTAACTCAAGCATTAATTTATCACGAATAGGGTATTAGTTTACACATTAATGAATAATCATTTGTGTACGAGCATTGTAAAGCTCACCCAAAACCTCAGGGTTTCAGGAAGCAAACCAGTAACCACACTGAGACAGTTGCTGGTTTGTCGTGAAAGCACAGGAACAATTTTTATTTAAGACGAGATCTCAGACTCTGCGTATGCGGTGTAAGTAATCTCCACTCCCACCGCTCACTATGTCAACAAATACACCGCAGAGAACCTTTCTGTTTACATCCGAGCTGCAGCCCGAAAAATGAAACGCACACAGCTTTCCAATCCGCCCAGAATAGAAAACACATAAGCAGTTTACATCCCACACAGAGTGGGCATAGATATCCCACCTTTCCCTGTGTTGACCTTTTGTTACTACTGTTCTTATGTTCCACACACTCACACACAAACCTGCTATTTTCTCAGGTTGCTGACTATACTATATCAACAGAGTAGATCTCAAGTGGTGTCCTACCCAGGGAAAGTCAATCAAAGCCTCCCAGTGGTGAGACATTTCTCTGAGCCAGGCTGATCATTTTCCCCCTAATATCCGAAGCCCCAGCAGCTCAGAGGCTGATCAATGTTGTTGAAAACAGAAAACTGTCTACTCTGTCTGCGATCGGCTGGGAGGGAATGACAAGCAATGCAGAATTGATGACTTTGTAAATGAAAGCTGGTGCAGGCTTGGTGACCCCCCCCTCCCAGTCACCCTCATCACATGAGCAATTTAGCAATTCAGAGCATGGCCCCAGGGGCTTCCGAGTGTTTACGTGGATGCCCAGCATGATGAAGGCTCACATTTGTTTCCTGTCACTAACCTGCCACTCATTCCACCATTAGAGCCAAGGGCACAGATTTTAACCTCAAATGGTGGTAGAGAGGACCAAAGAGGGAAAGACAGGAAAGAAAAGAAGAAGGGAAGGGGATGGGTGAGTGAAAAGAGCTGGAGAGATATTTGCCAACCTCTGCCCATGATCACCCACACACACTCCCCACACACCACCCAGACAAAGCAGACATTATACCATCAAAGGTTTGAGGGAGAAATGGCCTTCACAAAAGTGGTGAGCTAGCATTGCATGGAGGAAGACGGCTGCCTTCAAACACTATTTCAATCAATATTCCTCATTAGCTCTTCGAGGTGTTGCTTGAGTTTTTGATTATAATTTCCATTGCAAGGATCAATTAGTATTATTAAAAATCATTGTCATCACGAAATAGTAAGTCCAGCCCTTGCTGCTTGATTCCCTCTGAAGATCAAACGTAGCATTTATGTGGAGGTGAGACATCTATAGATGTGTCATGTTGTATGAAGACAGCAGATCACGGCACATGGAAATTATGTTTAATACCAAACATCACAGTGACAAAAAAAGCAGTTGCGAGAAATGCAGTTTTGCTGATTAATAGAAGAAGATGAATAGAAGAGCCTGGCTTAGCACCAGTGTTTCCACCACAAAACAATCAGTTCCAGGCTCTTTACTGATCTAGAATTAAGTTCTGGTTCCCCAGGGGGAAAAGCATCTGTCGGTGTTGCTTAAAAATACTGTCTTGTGATTGTAAATCTGTAACTGTGCCAATTCAGGCTTTGCATGCTAGGGAGCCAGTCTACAGACGCAGGAGAATTTCCTGGTTGTGTCACCAAATGTTCTTAGTTTTAGCCTTATGTCACGGAATTCCCCAAACCCTCCCCATCAAACAAGAGAGAAAAAAAGGGATCAAGAGAGAAGGAAATTAGAAATAACCAAACCGTGAACCGTTTGTTCACTGATAATTTTGTTTTGAAGCCAAAAACACATTAAATGGCTTAGTTACTTACTGTAAAAAATCACAATGGAAAACTGTGCTGTGAACCACAAATGTGAGTATGAGGAGTAGGAGAATGTAAGGAAATGTAATTTATGGCATTTTTAAACTGCCTTGAAAAAAACAGAAGGAAAAAACAACCACAAAGCTCATCATGGGAGAATTGATCCTGATGAAGGGCAAATTCGAGTCTGCCTCCGAGGAGAGTTGTTCTGAAATGTAGAAATACAAACAAAACACAACAGATCCCCATGTTTTTATTTATTGTAGATGAATTGTTTTGTATATTTTAAGCCTCTGTGTGATAATGTGTTTTATGAAAGGAGCCAAAATGTATTATGATTAATGATAATTATTATTATGATTATTGAAACTGAAAAGTAAAATTAACTTGATTTGAAAACAGAATTATATTAATTTAATACATTATTACAGTACAGAGTAAATGGTTTTATCCACATAAACCAAACAAAACGCCAGCGGTGGGCAACGAATCCTGGCGATTTTAAGGCCATGAGCGATACATTGATGCGTCCTACTAAATGGGGTGGAGGAAGATTGCTTTTTGAGCTGCGTTTGAAGGAGCCTTTGAGTTGCAAGTGAAGTGGGACAGTCATCGCACAGCCTTGTGACATCACCCACTCCCTCCTTCTTTCTCTCCCTCATATATATATATATCCCTACAGCCTTTCAACTTCTTCCAACATGCATTCACTGCAAACACAACATCACTTTCACACACGTGACACGCAGTGTGTGTGTGTGGGTGTGTGTGTGTGTGCGTGTGTGTGTGGATGTGGGCACAATCCAGTGTGTGTGCACATCCAGTGTGTGTGTCATGCGAGTCAGGTCATATCATGCTTAAACACGTATGTACTCTGACCTTGTATGTATTCTGGACACGCCAGTCGTGGTTGGTGTGAACGCACCATAAGCCTGTGTGGGAACTTAGAAGGTAGTGCTCTGTTAAATTGTAATTTATTGATTTTTTTCTTTTAAAATACATGTATCAAGTATATTTGAATAGAAAGTACATATACTATTTAGTATTTTATCTTTTAAAATGCATATTTTCATTTAATGTTTTAAATGCCAGCCATTCCATCCATCAATCAAATTCTTCCAGATTCATGACAGATTCATGACAGATGTTTCTTCTTCTTTGATGTCTTAAAGCAGCAGGACGACATTGTAATGGTGAATTACTGCCCTCAACTGGAAGAGGAGGGTGTACCAGCATTCATTTGTTCACTACCTCGACTACCGTTTAATCAAACATGAAATGTGTCCTATTTCTCATTTTGTAACAAAAAGGATCAGACCCTTAAGGAGGACCAACTCTGCCATAATTAGAAATAGATAAATACATAAATAAAATAAAAAAATACCTACAGATATATGCCATGAATACATAAATCACTCACTACCTAAATATATGTCATAAATAAATAAATTAATCACTTAATCACACCTGAAATGCTATTTATTTATGTATTTATTTATTTCATGCACACACTTCAGCACCAGTAAATGTGATGCCGATAAGGGGGCTGTCCGCACTGGCTGAATTTATCGCCTATTGGTTGATCGGCAAGTGCAGGGATCAACTGCACACCCCTTGCTTTTCCTTGCTTTTTTTTTTAATTGAAATGGCGCAGCAACAGCAGGCAGGAGCCAACCCTGGCGACCCCACTTCCCATCAGGAGTTTGTTACACTTAGCTGAAGTGGTAAAAAGTTAGGCTGTCTGTCAGGTCCAGGGCCACAGCTGTTTGGCGGCTGGGGACTGAATGAATGAATGTTTGAAGCGATCGTGATCACAGCGACGTCATCACAACAAACGTCAGTGTGGCGTCACTTCAATGCATTGGCTGCACTGGCGTTTCTATCAATTATTGTGGCTTTCACCTGCCGGCACCCCTCCTGTAGCGGCACTGAGATGTGGCGTGCGTGGAACAGCGGAAACAACTGGGGTTTGGGGGGTTGGCGTTTTTATAATCAGGGCTGTTGTATATTCGGGCTAATATGGTAGATCATTGACCCAGTCTGTGCTTGCTCCCTGCGGCTGCGAGGTGCAGGCCGCTGCGGCCACCTGCGGCTGCGTTTAGGGTAGGCTAATAACAACAGTGAAAAAAAAAAGAGAAAAAAAACCTTCCGACCACCGGCCTGGAAGAGACCGGCCGTTCGGGTAACCCCCGAACCTCCCAATCACCAGCTCCCCCCTGGTCCTGCCTGACTCCATCCCTGCACTCGCACATCAACCAGTTGGTGATATTTTTAGCCAGTGTGGACAGCCTTGTGGTGCTGTAGTGCATGCATGAAATACAGAAGTAAATAAATAAATAGATAAATAAATAAATAAATGAATAGATAAATGAATGAATGGCATTTATGGCATATATCTGTAGGTATTTTTTATTTATTCATTTATGGCATATATCTGTAGGTATTTTTTATTTATTTATTCATTTATTTATTTATTTTTCAATTATGGCATAATTGTTCCTCCAAAGACCCTTACTTTAAGGCAACAGATAGCTTTGATTTTGCAATTTAAAGCCATTAACATTCAGCATCTTCTCATGCATTTCTTTAAGCATTTACTGTCTGTAATAAATCAGAATGATTGCTGCTGCATAACACAGGCTAATCAGCAGCTTGCTTCACAGTGCATTTTTATCCAGCTCCACCATATAGGTTTATAGCTCACTGTCACAAGAGGACAGCACTGTTCTTCTAAATCCAAAGGCATTCATGTCAGCTCAGGTTTTACATATGTACTTTTTGTCCACTGCTGACCCTAATTATTCAAATGTGGCATTAATCCCAGCAATCGGGGGAATTATGAGGCTGATTTAGGGTCAGCCAGAGGTTAATGATGGTCAGAATTGTCTGGTCGGTTCCAACGTAGTCTTTTCAAAGAGCAACATTTAATGAGGCTGCTGTGTAATTATGGCCCATAGACTCACTTTGTTCATCTTGCAGATGGTCTGTGTTGTTCATGTGTGTGCATTGAGGAGATTTTAACTCTTAAAAAACGTATATTTAGAATCTGTCAAATGTTATCAAAACCCCGTGCAGTGCATCGCACACAGAGGTTTAATTGTGCATGTCCCAGTGGGCAGAGCGTAAACATTAGACTGTGTTTGAATTATGTGAAAAGCTTGTGAATATCGGATCTTTCAGTGTGCTCTGGTATGATCAATAAGAACCTGGGTGGCCACTTATATGTTCTGCATGAAACCACTCACTTGCTGATACACAGCACTGGAAAAAGCATAGAACACAAATGCGAAAACAATCCCCCTACGTGTAAAGATGTCAAGGATTGCAAATTCCAAAGGCAACAGGAAGGTAAATACAGATGAGAAATCCCCCTCTGGAAATATGATTCTATAATCGTTTGACTAACAGCATACCTGAGCACGTTTTTATGGGCGACAAGCACAAGAGCTTTACAAGCCATAGAAAACAAGCTTTTGTGACACTCAGGGCTCCTGAGTGTCAGGAGGGCTTGGGGGAGATGGTACGTTTCAGGCGCACTTTGCAAAATTGGTGCGTGGGGCATGCCGCTGCAGGTACTCCCCCATGCCATCTCAGTCCCTCCCACCGGCGCAAGTAGGAAAGCGGGAGGAGAGAACGCGTGGAGTGGTTTTAACATAGCCGAGTACAATTTTCACCAATCACACCGGCTCTTCTCCTCACCTTTAAATGTGCTGCGGGTGAGGAGTATTGCAAAGTAGCCTACAAAATGACTGGGGACAGCGATCCAGGCAACCAAACTTCTCCCAGGAGGAGACTGATGTTCTGGTCCGGGGGGTCCAAGCTCAACAAGTGTGGCACTAAGCATTGCGGAGGACATCACCTCCTCCACACTCTCTCCAAAGCAAATGGGAAGAAAAAAAATAACACACACATGACACAGATAAAGACACTCACATCACGTTGCATATATTTAAACCCCATGTGACAAAGGTGGGTTGTGTGCACAAATTACAACATTAACAAATGTCATGCGTAATGGGATTGAAATCGGAACCACCTGTGTGTAAAGGACACATCACGCTTCGTGGCCTGGCTTTTTATTCCATTAATGTTTGCATGTGAGATGAACATGAATTAAATACCTTGTTAACACCATCATTTGTGACTATTTATGGGATATTTAATGCGGATAGTTACTGTTACTGATAGTAACTGATGATAGTAACTGATAGGAACTCCTCCATGAGTTCATAGTGGCATCCACCGCATACAGCTATGTTGTGTAAAACACAACCTGCCACGGAGAATGTCCCGAAACTCTGAGGGTTGTATGTTAATGAACCACCTGACCGGTCCAGACATCTTCCGTGTGCGTCTCTGTCTATTTTTTTTCTGTGTGTTCTGAGATGGGAGATGCCGAATATATACTCTCTATGTGATGGTCAAGCTGTTTGTGGTTGGCAGAGAGACATGAACGATTAGTTTACATTACAGTTTCAGCTGTGTTAATTTGGTCAGGTTGAGTGTCCATTACGCATGCCCAACGCGCTTGCTCTGTCATCAGGTAAGGCAGATCAAAAATATATCAATATAGATCTAAATGTATGTGCTGACTCAGATAGTTGCACTGAATAGGGGTTGTTGTTGATTATTTATTGTACTCAAATGTGCCTGATACTGTGGAAACCTGCCTGAGAGGTATTGGTGACGCGTGTGCACGGCTATGCCGGTTTACCAATTTGCCACTCGACCAGCTGCTGGGCTGAGAGCTGACCAGGTTGGAATCGGTGAGCTTCCAGCGCACTATCTGTGCGGCCGGTGGGCAAGATTTTTTCAATACACCAGCTGATTCCTCCCCCTGCTGCGCTGCCACGCCCATCTCGGTGCACCTCTGTGCACCTTGAGTAACCAATTTTTCAACTTGGCTGCGTCCAATCACAACACAGCTTTGCCACATGGGGCACTCCACCACATTGCGACTTCACCAATAAATAATCTGTTTTTTACAGACACAAAGAGATGCTGTTTTGAAACAATTCAAAGTTGTTTATTAAAAACAAACAATAGATGCAAGGACCTGCCTTTCACTCGTCTTTGTGGTCAAAGTGCCACTGCTGGACAACTGGAAGATCGAGCCTCAGCTGAACAAGGTCATACAGGGTATGCTCCTTTTCCTACAGGATGTGCACAAAACTGCAAGTCATGACAAGTGGTGAGGGAGCAGATTGGGTGGAAGATGCAGGGCACGCACCAGATGATTTGCCATTTAAATGGTGTTCAGCCTTCCAAACTTGGTGTGGTACAGGCATACACCGGCATATATAATGGTGCAGACCCACATTTTTTTAACAGTCCTGGAATGCTGGAAAATCTTTACCTATTTGTGTGATTGCTGAAATACAAACCCCCTCTGTTCTTCGTGACATTAGTAACATACTCGCACCTATCTATCTTCGTATACTAACTCTCCCGTTCACTGGAGTCATGTCACAGCTACAGTCTGAGAGTAGATGTTCCTATAATGATAATGATTCAGATTTCATATTTTTGTGTTGGTAGACACACCGATTCACACCGTTGTATCGGGTTCACAGATTCGACGCGTGACCAGATGTGTTTTTAACGTTGTGCATGTTTTTTTAAGGGCCTGAGCCGACGCTGCAAGCATTGCGATTATTTATCATTATAATAATAATAATAATTATTATTATTATTGCCACTTTTTCAATGTTACGACACTCTAGACGTGCAGGGGGGTCGGGTCTTAGGAAATGTGCGTATTTTACTGGGCACGTACATGGATGAAAAGAATCTGCTCGGTAGCGCTCCATTCCGATTATTATGCTTAGTGAGTTTTTTGTAGGACCTTTGGACCTGGAGGAGACCTTTGATATTGCGCACTTGGACTTTTCTCTAAAATGCTCAGGAGAGGAGCTACAAAATTTTTTTTCGAGCCTTTTTTTGCCAAATCGGCATATTTCACGTTACAATTATATTTTTCTAACAGTCATTTTCACTCTGTTCTGTAATAACTTGGTGTCGATTTGATGGTGACAACATGTATCATTAGTTGAGACGTTGTGGAACATCATATCCAAAAATCATGTGTGTAGGTTAAAGGGCGTGGCCATGGCGCTCCTCCAAACGTGGTGGTTTTGCACAAAAACAGCTTTCCACAATATTGGATGATTTTAGGGTATTTTCAGACATTAACTCCTCTTAGAGATTAAATGCAAGAAAGATGAAGCTGCAGCCACAGGTACCCACACTAATGCCTGCATATGAAGTCAATGGTTTACAATTTTCACTGTTGTTCTCCAGCCTGTAGTTGAGAACTTGAGGAAGATCATATCCAAAAATCATGCGTGTAGCTGAACGGCCGTGGCTCTCCAAACTTTGACACTTTTAGGTCAAAAGACTTCAACTTTTGACCCCTGCCCCGGCATCCATTTTGTTTCTCACAATTTCAATAACTCTGTGGTTACTCAGCCTATGTAGTCCCACCAAATTAAAAACCTTTCATTACAATCCTTCCCAGACCGGATTGATCCCAAATAGGACACTGTCACAGCGCCATCTGGTGGTGAAACCATTTAAGTTTTGCACATTTCAGCCTCAAACACTGCTACATTGATGCGATGCAGCTGAGACTGTTTCAGGACACTCCTGACTCCTTGCCAGTGCTGCCAATGCCTCATCACTGTGCTTCCTGTTACTGTGCCAAGGTGGTGTCCACTAGACATACATTTCTTCTCCCATTGCCCAATATGGTGGTAATGGAAACATATCACAGCAAAAAATGTTATATCAGTGAGGTGTGAAATGAGGACTTTTCTTTGATCATAAACACCAGATTTATGTCAAATCAAGAACTTCTGCAAATCAACTTTTGTTTGCAAATCATGCAAACACAATTTGAGAGAGACTAAAAATTTTCCCCCAAAAAAGCAATCTCGAAATCTCAAACCTTAAATCTTTTTGGTGTGCACAACTGGTCTTTTGCTTTTGTCAGATTATATTTGTTTACAGAACATGACAATTTGCAATAGGAATTTTCGATTTGGACAACTGATTATTGTCAATACTGTGCTGTAGATCCTGTATGCCTAACTGCGAGGAGTCAGTCAATAAAGGCACACCATCAGAGCCCACTCACCAGAGACATTTTTGTTTTCTTATTTGCAGCTCTCCTACAAAGATATGATTACAGCCATTAATTGTTTATTTTAAGCAGACTGTTCAGATACTTGATATTATTGTGCTGATGGAAAAATTGTAATTCCATGGATATTGTTCGCCAGCTGCACAAGATTAAAGTACCTTGCAGTCTATATACCTCCCACACTGCTGTGCTGAACATATCCCAATGATACTCCCATAAGATAAACAAGATTTCTGCCACCACGTACCATGAAAATCGTATTTCCACCGAAGCTGTATTGAATTTGATGTATTAAAGAAGGGCAAAAAAGACTCAGGTGGCAATGTTAAAATCAATGATGGCTCCACTCCCCCAGCTCTATCTTTGTGCATGTTCACTGGCTGATTTGACATACCGACACTGAATGGAATGGAACCATGGCCCGTACTGTGGTTCTCCTGCTGTAGGCTGTGAACAGGCTCCATCACAGCTACATATGATTATTAGTTTAAAAATCGAACTCAGATGCTGGAAGTGTCTGTTCACACATTTGGCTGAGCTTTTTAAAGGTTTTGTCGGGCAGATTCGGCCTCAGAACCAACCCTGTGGTGACTTGTCGGCTCTGATGACACTGCTTAACACCGATTGCTTTCTCTGTTCTTTCTCTAAAGCATGTATTTTCCTGCTTGTTGTATAATCAGTTTCAAAGATGACAGATGACAATGTTTACGAAGACCTAATATGCACACAAGAATTGATTCTAAAATCGCTGCAGAATAATGCAACTTCACAAAATTGCAATTGTATAATTGAATACATTTTACCCCATAGGTCACTCAAAACTATGTCAGTTCAGTGCATGTTATGGACTCTTTCTGCATTGAATGCGACACACAAGGCCAAATCGCATCAGTCATAATCAGTGATGCTTGAAAAGTTTTTTTCAACCTTAAGCAACTCAATTGCTATGGTGGCAGATGTAACCAACACGAGCATACACAACAACATGACTCAATTACATTGACTATGTATGTATTCTGGTTGCTGTGGTCACATGAGTAGCATTCATTGTGAATGTAGCACAAAGCTTCACCTGTTTGGGATCCATAAAGATCAGACAGGCTGAAAAGAAAGACTTCAACTTAATTAATAACATTTCATGACTTTGTTGGCATACGTGTATTAGAAGCCTTACAGCCCTCATCAGATCCAAAATGACAGCACTGGTAGCCCGTGACTTGGCATAAGCAGCATCTAAGGAGGAGTGCACGGAGCCCAGGGGTGCACTTGATTTGGTCATCAACATAATGAGGTAATTTTAAACAGATTGCCGCTTAGACAGATAATAGGCACATCATCAATGTGCTGGCCTGACCTTTACTAACAAAGCATAAAAGTGTCTTGCTCTCAGAGTGCCAGCACATTAAGCCTTCGCATCATGTGCTGTTTTTTGCTGCATGGCTCTAATTCTGCTCTTTGGAAATTTTGTTAATTACGTATAGTACATTATTTGTGCAAACTTTCAGGAATGATCTTTTCTGCAATTCAAAACGGAATGTGAATGCTAAAATTAAATGCACTCTGAAAGCCATTGACAAACGGACTCTGATGTCTTTAAATATAACAATAGGAGTATGAAATCTCGTATATACATGAGATTCCATCACTGCATGTCAAGTCCATTTATTTCCGTAGCACATTCAAACTTACCAGAGCTGTGTAAAGTGCTCCACAAGCTAAAGGAGATATAGGAAATATATACAGAGGACTATACATTTATATTGGTAGAAAGTAGAACACAGTCAATGAAAGTGTTCATAATATACAAATCATGAAATCAAACTCTGCAAAAAAAATGTCTCTCTTCCCAGTGAGACATACGCATATTAAAATGATTTTCAATGTAATCTCTTCAATATGTCTTTTCCATTATTATATATGTATGGCCTGCTTCAATATGAAGGTACCCACAAAAGAGCTGTAGTTGTTGACAAATACATAAATAAACACACATATTACTACATTTGTTATACATAATTCATTATTTGATACATGTTTACTGTCATGGCCTGGCTCAAGGGAGAAATTAATGAGAAATGAATCCCTTTTAATATTACAATTAAAAATAAAACATAAAAAGAGCAATATCAGTAAAAAAAATGTTTTATCAGATTATTAAAAAGCTTCTATCAGATGACAGAAAATCATCACCTGCACATAATTATAACAATAATAAATTGTATTTATTTGAGCGCCTTTTGGACCATCAAGCTCACTGTATACCAGGGGTCACCAACGTTTTTGACACCGAGAGCTACTTCCTCTTACGAAGGGCTACCAGTGTGATACACTCTTCTGAAATAACAAATTTGCTTTGACCTTTGAACTAGATTAGGTCAGAATTCACCTTAACTTATCTAAACTACATGTATAAGCATGTTTTTTATTAGGTTTTAAGATATTGTCATTTTCAAATCAATATAATTGCAAGAGTGATTAAAAAAGAATAGCAACAGAATAAATTAACATTTTAGAACAGGCCTGCGGGCACCTCAGGTGGTCTTTGAAGGCTACCTGGTGCCTACGGGCACCTTGTTGGTGACCCCTGCTTTATACAGTACATAGTATAAAAGAAATACATACTTTTCAAAAAAATTGAAAACAGTTAATAAAAGACTATAAAAATAAATACCAATCGACTATAAAATAGTGATAGATGTAATAGATCATATTGAAAAGTGGGGATTTCTCAAATGTTTATTATGCCATTAGTGCTTAGATGAAAGCTTGGCATGGTTTGTAGTGTGTTGCAGAATATATTATCCACATTCTCTACAAACATATCTGACTGTTATGCTTGTTTACACTTCCGATGCTTAAAAGCGTTTCCTGCATATAAATTCTACATTGAAAAGCATTGCTGTTGTGTCTTAATAGGGCTTGGCATTTCTTAATAGGGCTTGGCATTTCAACCATGAACCAGCTTAAGAAGTGGGTTCCCCTTCCTCCAATAGCAAAGTGTGGCTCCTGCTGGTTGGCTTGTGAACGGCTTCACGGGGAGCGGTACATGAATGAAAAAGGACAGAAGGCAGAATTAGTTGAGCAATAAGACGTTGATGCCTTTTCCCGTCTCTATGGTTGGAAATGTTAGGAATAGGCAGAATGTAACTGTTAACTGCGTGATCAATTGTGTAAGGTTAGATGGAGACAAATATAACATGGCCTGGTGGTTTCTCTCTTAAACCATTCAGCAGTTGGATTGACGGCTCCGCTAGTAGCCCTCTGACAGAAGGATCCAACAGCACAGGTGAAGGCATTCATGGAGGAACTCCATCTAAGGGACTCAAACAGTGACCATGAAAGCAGATATGTTGAAACGTTACAGGAAATACGGAGGTTGAGAAGGTGGAATTGAAGTGAGTAGGACTGCGCAGTCTGAAATTGATGCGCCAAGCTGGATCGCATATAGTGGTCAGCTGAAAGCATGTAGGACTGCAGGGTTGAGTCTAATCCATTTTTGTAAACTGAGAGGAGGCAGGGAAGGCTTGAGAGCACTGCTTCTGGACAGATTGCAGATTTCTCAATTCAAATCGAGACAAGGCATCAGCAAATTTATGTCTAGACGTGGATATGAGCTGCTCAAATAAGGAATTTCCCCTGAACAGAACCCAATAGTCAGGGGTAATGAGGATAATGAGGAACTCCCTTTGATAAGATGGTAACTGCTTCTTTGTTGTCAGAGAAGATGAGATTTTGTATTTTAGACTAGGCTTACCCTAAGAGACATGCAATGGCTCAATGCATTAATCGAGCAGAGAGGTGACGTTGCTTGGTTGCTTTGGCCATCGTAAGCGAACCACTGTTATGAAGAACTCCCCAAAACTGATTGGAGAACAGTCTGATCGTGAAGATGATTCAGGAGAACATTAGAAACGTTGCTGTCCGTTTTGAGCAACCATTTGCTGCTGCCTGCCTTCTAATATCTGATGGCATAGTCGATCGAGGTGTAAGCAGCGTGAACGGCAGCTGCATGGCGGCTCCAGGATTGTCGAAGTTGAATTGTTCGTCATGCAGGACTTGCTGATTGGCCGGGAGAGGAATTGGAGGAAGATGCTAAGCTAGGGCAGATTTAAATAGGGCGCTCTGAAGGCAGCAGTCCAATAGGGACCCAGCTACCCCTGATTGGGGTAGCTGCTCGCTATGACAGCTAATTTAAGATTGACATCATGACCTGCCAGAACTAATGCTATGCTAGATTTTGGTACAGGGTACAGTGGAGAAGACACCTGAGAGAGCGATGCATAGGAACACACACAGAGACATGCACACTTTGGACATCTTGAGTTGCAGTTATATGATTATACACTCTAATCTGTGACAGGCTTAATCTGGGCAAGTGACAGGATTCAGCCTGAATAATGCACCCCCGCAGCCCTTCGGCCTCCTCCCTATGTTTCATCGGCCTTTGACTTGCTTACCCAGATGCCGTGTTGATACATGTGCGGGGTCAAATAGCAGCTCTGGCAAGGCGTAACAAATGTCAGCATGATGAAGGAAGCACTCTCATGCTGTATTATCTTTGCTGTATTATTTAGTGGGTCGTGGGAAGTCAGTGCCATGAATGTCATGTCATAAAGGTGGAGAGAGGTAGTGTGTGTGTGTGTGTGTGCATGTGTGTATTTTTGCATGTTGACTGGAGGGGAAAGGGTTGGGTCAGGCAATTCAATCTCAAGATGTTGACAATGTGGAGTTGGTGAGTGGACATAGTACAGTTTGGCCCTTGGAGATTTTTGCATCGCACTAACAAGGAAAACAACTGTTTGGTTGAATGTCGTGCCTGTTACATATTCAATAGGTCTTGAATGTGCCTTTATTGTAAGAGAACCAAGTATTCTAATCAATTGCTGATCATGAAGTGTGGCTCATGTAGCCAACAACAAACGTTTCTGTATTAATATGTAATTGAAATAAATGTGAAATACAGAACGATGCAGTAAAGGTTTCTTTAGATTTGTAAAACAACAGAAACTGCTTCATCAATATCAGGGAAAATACTGTCTTTGATTTGATATAAGGGTGTAAAATATATCATATTTGCATTCAAAAGGTGGGTCTGCAATCAAAATGCAATTTTATGACAGTTGAAGTTGTCATGGTTGAAGTTGAAGTTTGTTTTTATCTGGTGCATCATATTTGTAATGTTAGCTGGAAGTCACAAAGATAATGTCTGTTTTCTTTAAGCCCATAACTCATAAGAGCAAGGTACTGTGACGTAGTATGTTTATGTGGAGTACTGTATGAAAGGGCAGTGAAAATTAAGATTCTTTTAAAGAATATTTCTGGTAATATAATGTTTAACTATTTAATTTGGGTGCAGATTAATAAAAAAAAAAAAGGTTGTATGTAACTTCCATGATCCTGTTGTGTCAGACAGAACTTGCATTTACCACACACCTGTCTTTTCACCTCTATGTCCTCACTTTCCACTCCACTTCACACAGTAACAGCATGTGGATCCCTGGGGAGGGAACTGCCACAGTTTCCAGGAATATTTGGAATTAGCAACCATAACAGTTGCCTCTTAACCTTAACAAGATGCCTGAACAGAGAAAAAAGCTGTCCAGGTTAAGATGCTCCTACCTTGTGATCATCGGAGCGGTGTGACTGGCGGGGTGACCAGCCGGCGGTGATCTCTTTTTTTGCGTACTCGTGCCGCCCCCCATGTGATGCCGCCCCGGGCAGCTGCCCGCTTCACACATGCATAAAACTACCATTGCGTGTGCTGATGTTTGTGTATTGTTGCATTTATCATGTTCACTGTGAACAAAGGTGGCAGCGCATGCCGCTGATGCTTTACAAAAAAATTGAAATTTAAACAATTATATTCTATCCTGATTTTGAATATTAAAAAACTGTTAAGCCTGCAATTTGGGATTTGAAACAGTATTATATGGAACAGCACAATATGGATTTATAATTTATGCATATTGTGCATCGACGATGGAATGACACAGTGACGTTTCTCTGTTGCCAATCAGTGGGCTCGACGTCACCATATAGTACCTTCTTGGTCGCAGTCGAACCAGCGTAGAGCAGGAATTAATAAACTAGTACCTAGTACCTGGTGCTTTACTGTCAAGGAAACAAGCCTTTTACATAGTACAGTACTATGTAGCGATGTGCCAAAAGTGTGCACTGACTGTGTGGTAAAAGATTTTTAGTCACATTTCACATATATGTAGGAGAGGCCGTCACACATGAAAAAGCAGCAAACATACAAAGGGTGGCATCAGCTTTGGAAGCACCAAAAAGCCTTCATTATCAGTTACAAGTGCAGCTAACAATGCTCACACAACTCTGAAAACAATACATTAATAAGTTTTTCCCTCTATTTGGTTGGCATATTGCAGTGAGTGAGGCGAACCCTGAGGCAAACTCTGTTTTAAAACATGTTAAACAATTACAATTTACTGACCTTTTCATGGACCTTCTTTAAAGCCTGCTGCCGCTGACTTGCTCTAATTAACATTAGCCTCTAGCAGCTGACTTGTGTCTTCTGGGAGGCAAAGAACAATTCTGGCCAGGCTTTAGCCCCACAAAACACGGCAAAAGGCTATCACTTCATCTTTTCAGCCTCCCCTCCTCCACTCACCAACCATGTGTCCCACCCCAGCAGAGAAGAGGATGATTACTATTATTAAAGATGATTTCCCTCTCGACGATAGGCTCTTAAAGTTTTGCAGTTTAAACATTGTCAGTCAACTCAAGTGGAAACAGTATTGTTGGAGGCAAGCATTTATTGTAGCACAGCATATTTTACATGTTGGCATCAAGGCTCCAAGCTCATCACTCCCTACTATTGTTAACAGCAGGGATGCACCTATCTGATATTGGGATCGGTATCAGTACCAATATTGAAGAAAATTCTGGATAGGGTATCGGTGACAACGGCTCCGATCCATAGGGGTTGGATTGGCTATCAGGAGTACTGGGAGTTTTCCCGGTCGGCTGGAGGAAAAAAAGAAAAAAGACTTTTGGCGCAGTTTTTTGTGTCGCATCCACCGCAGTGTTTCCCATACATTTATTTACTTGTGGCTGACGCGACTGGCGCATTTGCCCCCCGCTTGTACAACAGAGACCATTGCTGTATTCGGCTGGTCGGTTTCAGCTCCTTTTATGTACATTTGACATTGGGTATTACTCATATGACTCATAATTGCACTGACTGGACCAGGAGAAGTTTTGATTTTTTTTTTAAATGTTTGAACAAGCTTGTTAAGCTATTGCTTTATTTAGGATTGCTGTACTGGTGCATGGTTATTAAATAAATACATCATTTATTAAATGTATATCTGTTTATTTGTTTAAGACATGTTTAAGTCAAGTCTGATGCTGCCTTCCAGAAAAGAATGATCCCAGTCTTTTCCCCACAATGAGACATACTTAGGTAATTTAACGCTGTTTTTCTGTATCGGATCGGTATCTCAGATATCGGTACCGGAAGTGAAAAAAGTGGATCGTGCATCCCTAGTTAACACTGATATTAGGGAGAGATGAGTACATCTCAAAATAAATCCCCCCTCTCAGAGCCTGCAGGTGGATGCTGGGGTGGATGGCAGGGTGAGCAAAAAACCCACATACAGCGTGGGGCAGCAGAAATTGAGCAGAGAGAGGGTCTGGAAATCCTTGCAGCTTAAATAGCTCAACAGATTGAGAGTGTGTGTTTGATATGTGGTGGTTTAGAGCTGGGCATGTCACGCAGGGCCGGCGCGTGCAAAATTACCGCTCTAGGCAAGATGAATCATATGTGCCCCATTGTTTTTGCCTTTGTTTTTTCTTGCTTTCATAGAATATTAAGTTAAGGCACTGAGGTTGGTTTATTTGGTATCAGTTTGTTGTGGGAGTGTGAGTGACTTTTAATTTTCAATTTTTCTTTTGCCGACACTTTGCCGCCCCAACCAACTGCCGCCCTAGGCGACTGCCCTAGTTTGCCTATATGGACGTGCCGGCCGTGATGCCACATGAGAAGCAAGCAGCTTGAGTTGACTGGCCAGAACTAGCTCAGAGCTCACTTCATTTCTGTCAGTCAACTCACGTGGAAACAGCATTGTTTGAAGCAAGCATTTATTGTAGCACAGCATATTTTACATGTTGGCATCCAGGCTCCAACCTCATTACTCCCTGCTATCATTAACAGTAACGGTTGAGTACATCAGATAATAAATCCCCCAAAACAGAAGGATTCAGAGCCTGGAGCGATAATTGGAATCTGCTATGTGTGGGCCTTGGCACCAGCCGGTGTGTGGCTTTCCCCTGTAAGCACCTTGGTTGGCAGAGAATATGTTACGTAGTGACTGCTATGTGTGGGCCTTGGCATCAGCGGGCGTGCGGCCATCCCCTGTAAGCACCTTGACCGCCAGGGAATATACTATCTAGTGACTGCTGTGTGTGTGGTCCTTGGCACCAGCTGCAATGTGACCATTCCTCATAGGCACACCATCTGAAAATGCGTGTTCAAGTTGACTGTGCATATCTAAACCCAGCAAACCACCTTATATGCATGGCAAAATTGCAACAGCATATGATATCACACATTAGATGCAGGAATTTATGAGGCTGTGCTGTGAAAATCCCTCACATGGAGCTTGATGTATTCTTGATAAGCCAAAGAGAGCTAGTAACAGGGTGAGGACAAATATGGTATTAATGTGCCTTGAGAGATCTGTTGGCCTTGCAAGTTGAAAAATATAAGGACAGGTTAAATCAGAAAGGTAACATCATGCTTGGGTGAAAGAGAACAGGAATTATATTTGGCACCAGAGAACCACAATCCAAGAACAACTCCTACAAGGCATCAATAGGAAAATGATTCTTACTGTCAATGCCAACAGTACTCAATGCGATAGAAAAGCGGACCTGTGCCTTCTGCCATGAGAAGCAGCTGCCAGCATGCTTATACACTGTGCTGAAGGAGGCTTCGTTCAGTGGGAGTCAACGAAGCCTCCTTCGAAGCAACAAAGCAACTGTTAGTAGTTGATGTTAGTAGTAGCAACTACTAACAGAAAAGCAGTATTGGGGCCTGCAACAGGAAAAAGTCAAGCACGCTTTTGCTTGTATGACCAGTTCCACGTGCTGAAGACTGAATGTATGATACGCAATGTTGCAGGTAGTTGCATATAGCTGCTTTAGACTGGTCAATGAGAGACGGCGGGCATTGCAGGCAGAGTTGCTTATTATTGACTGCATGCATTTGCAATCCAATTCACAACCTTCAAATAGCTTGGCTCTCCTAATTCCTTTAAAGAAGTGAAGCGCTTGGATGGCACAGTATACATTTCCTTGTTATGCTGAAGGTAAACGCACAAGCCCTGTTGCAACTTTTATGACCATTAATATCATCTATTGCTGCGTGGCATGAACGCAACTGCTTCTGGACCTATTGAGACCCATCATGTACGTACAATGGCTGAACCGCTCATGGCTTCCAACTTGGCACTGTGAAGGTAAATGAAGTGGTTAAACGTCAGAGTAAGATGACCCCCCCACCCCACCCCCAAAACCATTGATCGGGTGGCATCAGTAAATGTGGGCATTCTGAATGTTGTAGAAACTCCTAGAAAAGAAAGATAATTTCCACTAGACCAGACAGCAGACCAGAGGAACGACTTTATGTAAGCCGCTGGAGCGACCAGAGAGCGCAATGGATAATTGCGTAGGAAAGTTAAGAGGACACAATAAGAAGATTCCTCCTCTGATGAGCATGACATTCGGGCAACTAAAGTAACCAAGTTGATTGTGGAGGTAATGCTGAGCTCCCTCATACCTAAAATGCAATGGTTTGGGGCGCGTACTTTACTTAACAGCATATACTGCGTTTAAATGATGACTAAAAATGTTGACTTGTGGGAGAAGAGCCAAAATTATATGGATTTATTTGCTGAAAGAATTCTGACAGTGAGTGTTTCAGGCTGGAGGGTGCTTGTTGAGAAATCGTGTTTTGGTCCATGAAGCAGCAGCACTCAGAGGTGAATGGTTACACCAGGACACAAGAATCAACAATTCTATCAAGTATGTTGGCACCTTCACGATGTCCTCTTATATGTTTAAATTAAGAAAATCATCATAAATTTATTTGATTTATTTATTTATATTTTGATGTATTTGAAATGAACCAGACAACAACGAGTAATTGCAGAAGAACCTGTTTTACTGTAACACAAGTAATGAATGAATGATCCAATAAAGAAACTTAATTTCCTTTTTCTGTGTGTTCCTCTGGCTCATCCGTATACTCTGACTCAAAACGGTAAGGATACCCATCATTTTCAAAGTTCTCGTCCACAACCTTGTTATCCAACAAATATTCGCCATGTTCCACAAAACTAGCAGTAGCAAAATCCACGTAAAGCATCCGATCGTCACTGACCTAATGAGCCATACTGCAGCTCGGTACGGCACCTGACATGACAACTTCCAGTTCAGAGGTTCATAGGACAAGCTACAGACGCAGGATGACGACAACAGGCAACCCGGAATTCAAAAAGGGGAACAGTACTAGCGAATCATGAGAAAGTATTGGTGAACTGTTTTTTCAGTTTTTACCTTATTTTTTATTTACTTACTCACCCATGTAACTGTTGTGTCCCTGGATCCTTTGGAAGATATTTAGATCCAGTGAGAGCCGCGTATATCCATAGAACAATGATAATAATAATGATAATAATAATTGCCTGATTAAAACAATTGGCTGAAAAAATGTGACAGAATATATTTCTCACCAACCTCACCTAACATCCCAATTTCCTACATCAGGATGTTTTATGCACCTTTTGATATTTCACATACTAACAAAAAAAAAAAAAAAATGCTGTTCTTGCAGCACATTTCCATTGCAAGAACTGTCTCCAGGAAGCCTTCTATGTGTGTTTCAGCAACCAACAATTACATTTAGTTGCTTGTTAAAAGATCTCCGCCAAACAGTCCCTGGTTGTGAGGTAGTACTTTCTGAAGGTTCAGGAGCTTTGGGAGATGGTCTGTATACTTACATCTCTAATTTGGTGAGTACCCACAGCATTTTATTTCAACACACCATGTTTAAAATCCAGCTGCAAGCAGAATGTTTGAAGAGCGCTGTTGCTTCTTTTCAGTTTTACAGAAAGAAAATATGACACAGTACAGGCCTTTGAATTGGCAAAACAAAATTAAACAAACATGTTCTGGAGAAATTTTAAAAAGTCTCGTGCTTTTTCCACCAGTTCAGTGGATTGGCACCCCTTTTAATTGGCATTGGAGCTGCTTCCTTGAATCTCTCCATCTCCTCAAATGCCTAGTCCTCCAATGTCTTCAACTTCTTTGCAGTACCTGGAGCAGTGTGTAGCAATGTTGGGACAAATTTTGAGAAATTTACCTTTGCCTCGTTAGGGGGCACCACCAGAATTATCCGGAAGTCAATCATTGATTGTTTAACAATTGACCTTAAAACATTTTAAAACAATCTTGTCTGAAGTAGTGCATTCTTAATACATTGATCTATTTCTTGCAAGAAGAAATACCACAAAACAATCTCTGTATGATAAATGAACGATTTATTGGAAAATAATAATGAACAAATCAAATAAAAGATCAAAACTCTAACTAATAGTAGTAGATAAATGATAGTTGGTTGCTTGATAGGGGTTGGCGGAAGAGTGAAACAGGGAAGAAGGGAAGATAGAGATTGAAGAAATGAAATAAAGTAAAATCAGTGACAATTAAAATAATGAATCTAAATGTATGTAAAAATGGTTTTGCGTCAAAATTAATGCATGTATTATTGTAATTTATTGATGTTTATTTATTTATTTATGTGTGGTGTTAGAGGTCTTACTTTCACCCAGGATGACGTTGTGTGTTGGATCCCCAAAGGATCGTCTCACAGAGGCTGTTCAATCTGATAACGTCAGCGAGGTCGGCTCTCCAAAGTTATGATGACGTCAGCGAAATCAGGACATCCACGCGGTAGCTCCAAAAATCAGATGAATCTCTCAGGATATCGCAATGGTTGCACAGACGTTAGGGGACAAGACTCAGCCGAAAGAAAAGGAAACATTTGTGTTGGTCCTTATTTGAAAAATAATGAGAAGGATCTTCTTGACTAGTAGATTTTACTCACGTTGTTCAAACTCAGATTTGGAGTTTGAAAGAAAACTTAAAGATGAACAAAAAGACTAAAACGTCAGAAAAAGGAATATTCCTGTTTACGTGGGTTAGCAGGGCGAACTGAAATAAAAGTCTGAGGTGAGCTTAGAATAAAAGTCGAAGTTTTCTTGAGTTCAATTTGTACAAATCAAAGAGTCAGTTAGAAGTTGCAGCAAGAAACTTGCCTCGGGAAAGTTTTGAAGAAAATTCTGCAACGACTAAGAAGAAAAAAAAGGAAGTTTAAAAAAAGAAATTTAAAGAAAGCTGCACAAAGAAAAAGCGCAAACGTAGAGCAAAAGAAAATGCAAGCAATCTTAGAGAAGAGAGATGAACAAAGGATGCACGCAAGTTTTATCCCAGTTGGGCGTGTAGCTAGGAAGAGTAGCTCATTGGAGAATTTGAGAATTTATGGCAGCAAAAGGGGTGGAAGAAAGAGTAGAGGGAGACATGGAAAAACCCGCCAAAACCAGAATGTTCAATGCATTTGATTTGCTTTGTCTCCAAAGAGTTACAATTTTCCACATTCCACGGATATAATCCTAACTAAACATAACGCTTTGATTACCGACATACTTCAGTTGCTGAATTAATAAATGATGAATATCAAAAGGGAACCACAAATCCAAACCACAAGATTATAGATTATACACTTTAAATACGCAAGTAAGATTATAAATCACATGTCTACTTCAGGGTGAAATGGCCTCCGCATGTGGGAAGAGTGTCTTCAGGGTTATTATTCTCGGTCATCGGTGGTCACCGACCTCTCTGTGTGACCAGCTAATTAAAACAGAAAATTACACAACAACCTGAGTTGGACAAAATTCAATAGCGTGGTAAAATGGTTCAGGTTAAAACCGAATTTGGGAGATTACACATTTTATTCATTGAGATTTGCATTTGTGTCTGAATGTGATGTCCATTCCTTCATTGGAATTTTACAACTAAGGCCTGGTGTTGTTTCCTTGATTTAGGAAGAAGGGTTCATTAGTCCAGGTCTGATTCTTCTCGGGTCTGGAAAGAGTATGTTTGCATTACATTTGTAGCTGTAGTGAGTTTCGCCTTTCCTCATGTTTAACGCAACATTCCTTGGGATTAAGACAACCATGATCACAGAGGACACACTGTGAGACCTGGCCTTTCTTCTCCTATTTGGAATCAACATCCCCACCAAATCTTCCACCAAAGACAACTTGTTTTGCCCACCAAGGAATAAAGATGTCAGCATGAGCCTCGCCAGATCAGCTAGAGGTTCCTCGAACCAGCAATAAAGAGCACTGGACTGGACACGGAGGTCAAGAATTGACCTTTCGTATAAACGCAATCTTTCC
>CAESWR010000033.1:296080-327559 GCA_903171835.1 Mullus surmuletus | reverse complement strand
ATCAACACAGAGAGCGGGTGTGTGACGTCATCCTATACTCCAGATGAAATTACACCTCTCGTTCTCCATGTAGCGAGTTTTTAATTCCTTCAGTCTTAAATTATGGATTTCCGCTTATTGCCCCTTTAAGTTAGTTAGTAACATAAACATATTGCTTGAGTGTACCATATCAATTAAGGGCTTTCTCAAATGGCATTTCAAATATAGAACACAGAATAGCATTCATAAACATTCACAACTTCTGAACAGACCAACTTGTCTAAGAATAAAGTTCTTTTTTTCTGAACACTTTTTCACTTACTACCAAACAATCGTGTTACACAGTCCATGTTAACGATCTTCTCAGTTTATTTCAAAGTCTTTTTTTTAACTTTTATTTTATTTTTATTTTTAAGTCCATGGTATCTGCACCAACACTGGGACTGTGGCAGCGGTGACTTCTTCATCCTCTTCTTCTGTTGCGGATGTGTCACGCAGGCCAGGATTGAGCTTTTTGAAGAAGGACGAGTTTCTTGTCACTCTGTGTCCATTCCACTCAGCTGTGACCATGGAGCCCTTAACGGTGGTCCCTCTGTACGGCTTGGGATTGTAGGTTGCTGTGAGTTTGTTGCGCCTGGGTTGAGAGCACAACACCATGTCCCCAGGTTGGAGAGAGTGAGTGTCTGAGTACACCTTCATTTTGGCTTTGGCCTCACAGTCAGACACTGACGTCTTGCCAGACTTCATCGGGGAGGTCTTACACCTGCAGAGGTTTGTAGTGTGTCTCTGGTGGGGTGGCTTGACTCACCAAACAGTTTCTTGCCATTGCGTTAGTCACTGTTTGGAAGCAACACCATCTCTCTCAGGAGGGCCTTTATTTTTGTAATTCCCTGATGAACTTTCTTGGGCGAGCGGGAGTCTCTGTGCTCGAGTGAGGAGGGAATGACGATCCTAGAGCCCTATAGTATGATGTTGTTCATATTGTCTCAGCATGGTGTTCTTTGCGACTGTGTGCCATGTGTTGTTACATATGAGAGCACTGACCTCTTGTAGTGTTGCATCTTTGAGTGTCTCACACTTGATTTTGGCCAGTGTCATTGCTTTTGGTGTACCGTTCTGCATGATGAAGTTCACGTATTCTTCAGCTACTTTTGTTGCCGAGTGTTTTTGGTAGGTGTCTGTGCTTGTATCGGATGACGGGACATGTAGTCTGCCAGGTTGTCAGTCCCTTCTCTGTATTCCCCTTAAGCTTGTATGGCTGCTGTTGAAGTCCCCATTGCTTGATGCAGGTGGGTGGCCTGGACCTCGGGTTGTTCCAGATGAGTTCCAGTGGCTTATGATCTGTCAACATTGTGAACCCTTTGCCGTAGATGTAGAGATGCAAGTGTTCGTAGCTCCGTGCAATTGCGAGTGCTTCATGCTCTGTTTGAGAGTAGTACCTCTCGACGTCACTTGACGCTTGGCTTGCATATGCTATGATGTTTCTCTTTTCTTTGTCCTTTTGCAGCAGTACTGCCCCTAGTCCTACCGGACCTGCATCGATGATGAGCTCTGTTTCTCTGTTCGGGTCGAGGTATGCCATTATGGTCTCGCTGGTGAGACTCTCTCTTAGTGTGTTCAGCGCTGCTCCCTGTTCCGCCCCCCACTGCCAGGGATTGTTCTTCCTCATGAGCTTCCTCAGGGGCTCTGTGACCGTAGCAAAGTTGGGGATAAAGCGGGCCTAAGAGACTCCTCACTTCTGCTGCATCCTTGGGCTTGTCCGCTTGGCATATGGCGTCAAACTATTTTGGATTAGAACCCAAAGAACTCTAGTTGTGTCTTGTTGAACTTTACACTTCTTTCGGTTCAGTGTGAGGCCATGTTCTTTGAGTCACTGAAACACAGCTGTTGCTCCGTAGACAATTATGTAATCGCTGAGATTCTTCACCCCAGCAATGCCCTGTAGTGTCTGATGGATGGCGTTTTGAAACACCTCTGCTGCTGAGGAGATGCCAAAGTTGCGGTGCTGGTATCTCCTCAGGCCCAGGTGCATTGAGAATGTGTTAATGTACCTGCTATTGGGATGTAGTTCCAGCTGGAGGTATCCCGACATCAGATCTAGCTTTGAGAATACGGTTGCTCTATTCAGTTCATGAATTACATCCTCCATAGTAGGAGTCAGGTGACGCTCTCTTTGGATGGCTGTGTTTGCCTGGCACATGTTGACACATATGCACACCTTGTCTGGATCTTTGGGCTTTGGTGGTGTTATGATGGGCGAGACCCAGGGTGGTGGGCCTGTCAATTTCTCAATGATGTCCTCGGCTTCAAGTTTCTTTAGCTCAACTTCAACTTTCTGATGTACATGAAAAGGAACTGGCTGGCATGTGAGCTGTACATCTGGGCTGATATGTAGTGTCACTTGAAAGTCTTTGAGCTTGCCAGTGTCATCAAATAACTTGGGGTGGCTGTTCACAAGCTCATCTGCCTCTGTGAGGCTCACTGGGGGAGGACTGATAGAGTGTACAATTTTGATCAACCCCAGTTCATCAGCTGTCTGTAACTGAGTATGGTGCAGCCATCACCTTTGATCACATAGAGTGTTCCATCTGTTTTGTTCTTGTTCTGCGCCTGCACGCTGCCTGTGAATTTTCCTAGGATTCCTCTGGATCTCTAGGCTAGTATTCTGAGATCTGTGTGCAGGAGCCGGGCTGGAGACTTAGATTGTTGTATGTCTTTTCACATTTTGTATGTCTTGTATGTCTTTTCTCCTGATACTGCTCAGTGTCTGTGTGCGTGTGTGTGTGTGTTTATGACGTTTATTGGTTTATGGTGCATTTTATCGTTTTTGTACTTCTTTTATTGGAATGCCAACATCAACAGCATATTATCTTGCCTGCCTCTGGACCACGATCACCAGTCCACAGCATGTAAACAGACTTTGTTGACAACTGGCGCAGCCTCTAACCACCGACCAAAGTGATGCTAACCTGTTGGCACTTGGATGAACTTCGGGGGTGGGCTTTGCATAGCTGTCAACAGTAAACGGGCAACAAACTTTACAATGCGAGAAACTGAGAGCTATAAACAATATGAGCTGTTGACTGTGTCTTTCAGACCGCACTCTCTGCCCCAAGAGTTCTCCCAGATCACTGTCATCCTACTGTATGTAGCAGGGCCTGATTTAAATCTAGCTGCTGAGTACATAGCTGACAGTTACAACAGAGCTGTCAATCAGACTGGAGCTGACTCTAAGCTGTCTAATCATCATCAGTTTATAATGATTGTAGCGAGTAGGTGTGTGTGGTGAAGCTGCTGAAATTTGCATGCAGTATGAATCCTCTTTCCAGTAACACTGCGGTCGGATCACCCATTTCTTTCCCGGATACAGCAGTGCTATTTTCTGATTGGCTGATATTTAGCAGTATGTTACAATAGTCTGCATGCTGGATGTGATGCTAGGTACTCCTGGGGGCAGACGCAATATATGCTGTGAAGTAAAGTACATGCTTCATGGTCAGCAAGAGTCAGGCCACCTAACAAGGCAGCCATTACAAATACCGCAGGTCACGTCAATTCACCCCTCACTATCGCATTTTAGATATTAGGGAGCTCAGCATTAACTTGGTTACTGGTCCAGGTCCAGAAGCAGTTGCCTTCATGCCACGCACCCACAGACGGTATTAACAGTGATAAAAGTTGCTCGACTTTTTCCTGTTGTTTGCCCTCATACTGCTGTTCTGTTAGTATTTGCTAATATGTTGCCCTCATTGAACAAAGCCTCTTTCAATGCAATGTATATAGGGGTGTCCCGATACTATTTTTTCACTTCCGATACGCTACCGATATTGCAGCCTTGAATATCGGCCGATACCGATATCAATCCGATATCAGCACTCCACGAACCATACATACTTTTATGACTTATTTTGTAGTATGGAATGTTTGGAAAGGCTTGATCAAGTGATATTACTCAAACAGAGAAAAATAGTCAGCAACAGTAGCTATGAGGAAAACTGACCCATTGATTATTAACAAAACAATTAAATGGAAAAATAAATACAAAATAATTAGGGATAACATAGCGTGGCTCGAGGTGTTTAACATTAAGCGTTTAACACCAACGTTACTCACCACCGATAGACGCTGGTCGTCCAACACTTTAAACTGGGCTCTTCTCTGTTAGAGCCGATGAGGTTTTTCCGTCCTGTGGGACGCTTTGCAAATGTTTCGGTCAGCGTTGGTTGTTTGAGGGAGGTAGAGGTTACATTTACTCGCCTCGGCGATCTTTTGAAAATCCTGTTGTTGTTGGTGGTTTTTCAAATACGCGATGAGATTGGTCGTATTAATTAATGATAATTACTTCCACGGGAAACTTGTGCATGACAAAGTTTGCACTCAGCTGCAACGTCTTTGTCCGACTTTAGGGAAAAGTGCTGCAACACGGCCGGCATCACTTCTCCTCGTAGCACACATGCTGTTGTTGTTGTGATCACGTGAGCTCTACATGCTGGAGCCGCACGCTCTTCTTCTTTGGCGGGCGGCATCCGCGTTGGTTTATTACGCCACCTACAGTATCGGAGTTTGAACTGCTCTTATCGGAGCGTTTATATCGGAGATTTTAGATGCAGTCCGATATAATCCAATATTCTTTTTTGGCTGATATCGGACCGATATCGGATATCAATATCGGATCGGGACAGCCCTAAATGTATAAGCATGCTGGCAGCTGCTCCTCATGGCAGAAGGCACATCCTCAAGCAAAGGTCTGCTTCTCTATTGCGTTGAGTAGAGTTGGCATTGACAGTAAGAAATCATTTTCTCTGTTCTCTATCACCCAAGCATGATGTCACCTTTCTGATTTAACCTGTCTTTATATTCTTCAACTTCCAAGACCGACAGATCTCTCAAGGCACTTGTATTATCTTTGCCATAACCAATACCATATTTGTCCTCTCTTTTACATGATGGAATTGCTCAATTACGCCTTGTCGCGGATCCATTCTTGCCCTGCAACCTGCCGGTGGATTTATTATGTGTTGTACTCATCTCTCCCTGATATCACTGTTAACGATTGCAGGGAGTGATGAGGTCGGAGCCTGGACACCAATAAGTAAAAATATGCAGTGCTATAATAAATGCTTGCTTCCAACAATACTGTTGACATGTGAGTTGACTCACAGAAATATTATTCTGACCAAATGAGTCTGCCCTTTTTTTTTTTTACTTTTAAGTTCCATCTCTAAGACTATCGCTGGTGGGTTTAGTCCTCACGCACATGCATGCAACACTGAAAAAGGCTTTCGTCTATGGCCACAGGTGGGCCCCACATAAGCCGTCTGTGTATAAATTGCTATGATGCCTTGGCCTTGACTTCTGTGGCCTCCTGCAGAGCCTACCCTTGACCTCCCACTGGTGGTGATGTAGTGCACAACTGCATCGTGTCAAGGGCTGGCAGTTCCTCAGGGGTGGAACACAACCCTGCCAGATGAGATGTGCTGCACCCCTTTTCCAGCAGTCCCACCAGGATGCTGTGTGGCTGCCGTTTCTGGTAATATGTAAATACCAGGACCTGGCAGCTCTTGACCTTGACCCCTCAGCACTGAGAGTGCCAGTCTCCATAATTGTGCATCTCACAAGAGCCTAGGGGTTTACTGACCGGGTATTTCCGGCATTGGAGCGGACTTGACATTCATCTTTGGCGTCAAGCTGGTGAATATTGCTTAAGGGCGCTGCCCTGTGCCACTTGCCAAGAACAACTTGCTGGGACAAGATACATCAACAATCCTTGCAGATGTCGGCATCAGCAAACTGTGTAGCTGTGTTGAGCCCACTCCTCCCGCTGCATTGCCAAGAGGATTGGTGACAATCACCTGGAGGAATTGGTGGTGCTGGCAAACAATTCCAGTGTGGTGTTGTCTCTGTGTGCTGCAGGTGACGGTGTGGGCCACCCAACTCCACTGTCTCTCTGTCCAGACGCTCTCTTTGGCTCCAGCCTCACTGACATGGTGACTGAGGCTAAGTCAGTGGCTAAGGAGGCAGAGGCGCTCCACCTTCAGGTTAGGTGTTGTCAGCTTACATCCTGTGCTGCTCGGCCAAAAAACAAATAGAAAGCACTCCTATTGTCATTGGGGGATAGCCTTGCTGTAGTGGCAGCAACTCTTTTGGCTGTAGCCTCCGAGCAGAACCTTAAGTCCACCAGTGGCCACAGGCAAGGGTTTAAGCATCAGGTTTCAGCTCTCTGGTCATCAGAGCTCCCAAGGCAGCAGGGCAGGCAATGACTGGCGGAGGGGGGGTATACGTGTTATTAGAATTAGAGAATGTCTTTATTGTCATTGTACAATTACAACAAAATTTGATGCATTTGTTAAGGTGCAGGTAAAACATCTGTGAAAAAATAATTAAAAGACACAAACAAGAAAAACAACATACATTTACATTCACATTGCACGTAAAACGTCACATGATTGGGGTGTTCAGTGCAGCTATGGCTCTGGCATAGAAACTGTTCTTCAATCTGTTTGTGTGTGTTTTCAGTGCCTTACCATCTGCCTGATGGCAGAAGCTTGAAAAGTGAGTGTCCGGGATTAGATGGGTCTCTGACAATATTTTGGCTTTTGTGAGACACAGGGTAGTGTAAAGTTCCTCCAGAGAGGGGAAGGGGCATCTGATGATCCTTTGGGCTGTGGTGACAACCCTGTGGAGTGCTTTTCTGTCTGCCACTGTGCAGCAGGAGAACCACGCACAGATGCAGTAAGTCAGGATGCTCTCTATGGAGCACCAGTAAAAGACACCAGCAGTTTTTGTGTCAGATGGTTGTTCCGGAGTACCCCACAGAAAGTGCAGTCTCTGCTGTGCCTTTTTGATGATGGTGAAGGTGTTGGCACTCCATGTCAGGTCGTCCTCTATCTCCACACCCAGAAACCGGAAGCTGTAGGCCCTATCCACAAAGTTGCCACTGATGAACAGAAGTGGAATAGTTATTTTAGTCCTCCTGAAGGATATGATTAGCTCCATTGTTTTTGCAGTGTTCAGGACCAGGTTGTTTCCTGAACACCACAGTGCCAGCTGCTCCACCTCATCCCTGTAGATGGACTCATCCCCCCAGAGACTTGACAATGTTGTTAGGGGTGGGCAGGAACACAGTTATGGGTGTAAAGAGTATAGAGTAGTGGGCTCAGCACACAGCCCTGGGGGGAGCCGGTGCTGAGACTGAGGAGATGTTGGGGCCTACTCTCAACCTCTGTCAGGAAATCCTTGATCCAGCGGCAGAGGATGTAGCATGTAGAGGATGTGTGACTGTGAATGTGTATTAAAATGCAAACAAACATATTCACCTGAAGGGCAACACCTCAGACAATGAGCTGCCTTCATGCACATTCCCCATAGCTTGCAAGCATGCAATGACACTGCAGCTGTCACTCACACAAGAGCAGGTGAGGGACACTTGTATCCCACACACAGTATGGAGTTGCTGCCGACACCCTTCACCCCTTCGCCTTAAGTCGGCTCTTCACCTCCAGCTGCACCTATGTCAGCAGGCTGTAAGTTGTTGGTGCATTCCTTCAAGCCCATTCAATCAGAGCCCCACATGGGCTGCACTCAGCCATCAGCCGAGGGGTGCAGTGCTTCCAGAACATTGCTGTACATGGTAAGAGACCTTCTGCAAGGACAAGTGCATGGACAGGTTGATCACCATGGGACACATGCTAGAGTTTGTGGACCCAGCCCCAAAGACCAATAGTGTTCTTGAGACGTCCTGTTCACTCCAGAGCAGACTGTCACTTTTCAGTCAGAGCTGCAGGAGCTGCCGATGAAGGTTGCCATATTCGTGGTCCCACCTAGGGAGGAAAATCACAGGTTTCTACTTGTTATTTCCTGGGTTTCTACTTGGTATTTCCTGGTCCCCAAGAAGACAGGCGGTGTTAGGCCAGTCCTGGATATGTGCCTTTTCAACAAAACCATTTCGGAGAGGTCCTTTCATATGCTGACTATCCGACCGGTGCTGGAGCGTGTTCCTCCATTGACCTGATGGACACATACTTCCATGTGTCAGTTGTACCAAAATAAAGCTGCACTACAGATGGGCCTAATCTCACAGAATCTTCATTCATTAATTCACTTATTCATTCTATCACATTGTCAATAATAGTTGACATACTGTCAACAACCACACAATTTACAATACAATACATACAATCAGACCTCATAAACAGGATTGACAGAGTCAATGTTGTAGCAGGATCTTTTTGTGGAAAAACATCTATTCGGCTTCCTGTATCATCTGACAGCAATGCATAATGAACTATATGTCATCACCTTCTGGCCAGTCCAGTACATTTTTAAATCCACTTGATGGAAACGTTTTGATTTAGTTTTTGTGATGTTTCAGGATTTTGCTTGGCAAAAATTACCTTTACAACCATCTGAAACACAGCTGTTGTTTATCAAAGATGGAAACATAAAGGTTCTGTCTACAATAAAGAGGGTGTAATACATTTCCTTGCCAGTCAGCAGCGTCATAGTTTGTCTTCACACATCTCTGATTGGCCTTCTTTCCCACGCTGACAGCTGTGTTTTTCATTTCTTGACCTCTTGCTTCTCCAAACGGCCTCTGAGATTTTCTTTTGCTTTTTGACCTCAATCCCAGAATATGTGATGTTATCCAACATTGTAGTGTATCTCGTGGACCCTCCTGTTGTCACAGTGTGCGCCTTCAGAAAAGGCCCAGCTCACCACTCCTTTTCACTTTCCTGCAGGGAATAAACTGATTGTCTCTTGTTTCTAAATGCAACTTTATTTTTTGACACTCCCACGCGGTCATGTAGGTGAAAAAGTGTGAATGAATGTCACTAGAGAGAAAGATGCATGTGTTGGATTGAGTGTTGTTATTTTTTGTTGTTTCCAAAAGTAAAACAAAGCAACCTCTGAATCCATTGGAGTTTGTTAAACTGTTGGAGATTTCAAATGTTCCAACTTGCATGGTTGTGGCCTCTCCCTGGGGACACAAACTGCTCTAATGGAAATCAATGGAACCACTGACATTTCAAGTGTGGCTTGATGAGATGTGTGAAGTTACCAGGAGAAAAGGGATACATTGATTGAAAGAATACTGATGAATAACTTAGCCATTATTTGCCGGCTTATGATGCCAACTCAGAGGAAGTTAAAGACAGAGTGACCTGCAGCTTGTCATCATCATCTTCGAGCAAAACAAAGCATATATATGGTTCTGCCTCTGGTTGTTGGTGCTAAATCAAGAGATGTGGTTGATTCCAGCCAGTCGCTCACAAGAGAACCCAGGGGTAATCATGGGTACATGACAGCAGCAGCAGCACACAGACAAAGCATCACGCTGAACAGTGCCGACTGTTAACCAGTTATATTACTAGCTGGTGTATGGATCTTAAATCGAAGTTACATTGGAGTTGGATTTGTTGTAGAAGGTCTCCCACAAGGACTGCAGTGGGAAATGTTCTTTGCTGAAGAAAAGGTGAAACAGGTTTAAAGGTGAATTGTCAGCCTCCGCATTCCTCCCTCTAATTCTTTTAGAACCACACTTGCTGTGTGAGTACAGAGTACAGAAATCTCCCTTTTCTCTTTTATGTTTGTGCCAAAGTGAAAGCGAGTGACCAGCCTCACAACCTCACTTATTACCACACTTATCTGGTTGACTGTGATGACGTCCACTTTTCTTTTTTAAAGGCATATTAATTTTCTTTCTTGGCTCTATTTTCATAGACCAGGCGCAGCATACGCCAGTTGGGTGCTCGCCGACTGCCTGATTCTGAGTCACCGACAGAACTGGATATCTAACGTGCTAAATATCCAGTGCCGCTGACATAAAAAGAGCAACAGCCAATGAGAGCAGGGGGGTCGCGGCGAAATGCGGAAGTGAAAAGGAGCTGCGGCTGCGGCAGAGCAGTGGCAGCAGCAACACCACTACAACAGGACTGGTGCAAAAGAACAGTTATAAAAAATGGAGGCAAAAAAAAGTTTTTGTACAGGAAAGTGATCGGCCGCTCCGTCACTGCCTGTAAACATAAACTGAAGCAGCCAGAGCTGTCAGACCTCGCAACCACCCGGCACTATTTTTCCTCCTTTCGTATCACCGCATCTGACGGCTGTGAACGGCTGCGCTCCTTTCCATCAGCTGTTTCACAGTGTTTACATGTTCAGATGGCATCTGCACCAAACCTAAATTCCATATGCCTGCATGTGAGCGGCTGTTTTGATTTTGCTGCAGCTGTGCCACATGTTAATGTCTCCCTGGGGAAACTAGTGCGCCGCACACATTCCATTTTATTGAAGGGCTTATAAAATGACTGAGAATATTTTCTTATCATCCTGGTAATAACCCACTGGTTGGGAATCACGGAGGTTGGGCAGATGACTGACGGAGAGTTGTGTAGTGTGAACATCCCAAGACTCCTGACGGGACGGCAGAGAGTCGCGTAGTGTGAACAGCACTGCATCTCGACGACTCTGAAAGTCGTGTAGTGTGAACAACGCATAACGGGAAGAGGGATCACAATGGGGGCTGTGGTCCCAAAGGAAGGTGTCAGGGCTTTGGCTGGGAAGAGGGGCAACACTATATTAAGGTCCATGTTGCAATATACGTCGTAATGTAAAGGTTCTCCAATGTATATGTTAAAAACATTTTCTTCCTCAACAAAAAGACATCGGCGCACAAACTATGTTGTATGTTTATCTTAATACAGAAGTGTAGCTTTCATTACTTTAGAGATCCAACATATTATACACGAAATTGTTGCTAAATTAGGATGAATGATGCTTATATTTTGCTTTGCTTCGCAGAAATTTATTACAAAGATCTAAAAATGCTGATGACTGGTAATATAATAAAGAAAACCTGCTCTTAGCAGCAAGATGGAGGGACTCACCTTTGTGAAAAGCTGAAATGGAATAATACATTTCATCAGCTTAATGATAAACTAATAGACATACTGCTTGAGTGCACATTACGGTGCAAAAAAAGTGTACACACCTTTTTTCCCCTCCTTAGGGAGAAAGAAAGTGACAGCCTTGCTTAAACTATGCTGCACAAATTCCAGCAGGAGCTAACACACAATGAGGGAGGCTGCACACATGGCTGCTGAGAAACAGTCTTCCTTTGTAAGAGGAGCGATCAAGCCGTCTGGCATCGATTGATAGCAATTCAGCACCATAGACAGGTCATGCATGCACACGTGATTTTATCCTCATGATGACCAATGTGATCATGATTAAGAAAATGAAATATTCTCCCTGACAGAAAATGCGATATGCGTGTAGAGACCATCGATGAAAGCACACTGCTGGGAACGTGCTGACAATAGCCTACCACGTATCACTGCTTCTCGTAATGACCGTGACACGCACGCAGCACATAGCAACGGCAGGTTGTCAATCCATCCATTTTATACTCATTTATTACTGCTTCCCTGCTGATTGCTGCATCGGTGAGGACGTGCTTGGGGTAACATAGAGCAACACAACCATATCGTTCGTCGCTGCCTTTACTGTCACTTTAAGCAACTTCAGATATTCCCTACATACCGGTACATTGCAAATGGTGACTTGCTTCCTCTAGAAAGGGATTTGTTATTGGTGGAGATACTTGTCACTCAAACATACCTGACCAATCGGGAAGCATCAGCCCACTGCGGGATGTTTGTGTCAAAATGATTCAATTGGCGAAAATCTGACTTCAAAACTTGTCTCGGGTGTTTGAATCAGAAAACAAAGTCGAAACCCCTGTTTGAAGACTTTTTTCTCTTTGATTGAAAATACATTTTTTGATTGAACTGATATTTTTTATGATTGACAATGATTTTTTTGATTGAAGTGATATTTTTTACGTTTGTAAATACTTTTTTTAAGTTTGTAAGTGTAAGTTATTTAAGTGATATTTTTCAGGATTGAATAATAATGACACAAATGTCCTACCCTTTATATGGCTCAAACACAGAAAACTTGGCTTCAATCAACAAATATATTCCGTAACGTAATATGTAGTACGTAACGCAGTGAGTTAGATGAAATGAAAAATCTGCATTTACTTTGAATGCAACCAACATGAGAATACATAGAAAATTAATATAAAGACATAATTGCCTGCATGCATTCCTGCATTTTACACTGTCTGGTACTAATTGTGTTTTTTCTCTGTAAAGACAAACAAAGCAACATTTTCTCTCATTTTATTCTAAAAAAACAGCAATAGAGCTGGGACCTTGCCCAGCCAATGAAATGTCATCATTATGGAGTCATTAATAGAATGGGAAGTTGTGTATGTATAAATGGATTTCCTGATAATTGTTTTTGTACCCCGAGGCTTGGAATGACAATTTGTTTGGTTAGTTTATTTCTTTCCCTCTGTATCATAGCTAAGGGATGCCCATTTTTGATACGAAATGTTCTGCTTGACAATTGTGAGCAGCAGGCCATTTTAATTAGATCCACAAGACCATTTCCCAGACAACATTTCTACCTCTGCCAATTTCCTCCACCAGAACCTGATCATGAATATTGAACTGTGCAAGAAGAAGTTTCTCCATTTACCTGACTTTATTTTAGCTGCGTTGCTGTGTAATCTAGCAGTGAGACAATGGCTCATTATGCCCTTAGTTATGAAACTTCAATTGCTGCTGGCACTTTTGACAAAAACTCAGACGCAAACTATATTTATCATGGGAGGTTAAATTTGTCTTTTAGAACCTGTGCCATTATCAGATGTGACATAATGACTTTGCTTTGATAATAAAGTCCTGCATTTGTGCTTAATATGATATCATTAATATGTTTCTATCCTGCTGTAACAAACATCAAATCATGTGTAATGGTTGCTCATAGAACAATGGAAAAAGGCCAGTTATCATTTGACCTATTTTGTAGAAGTAAAGGAACATTTGCTGTAAACACAGTATATCAACCAGGATTTAAGTAAAGAGGATGAAATTCTTATTGAAAAATGAAGGGTGACTCAACAACATAGATAGAAATAGTGAAGAAACAAACATAAAAACTTTCAAAGGAATGACACTTTTGTATCTTATTTTGTTGAGATAAGCCCCTTTCAGACACACAGCCTTTACATCCATTTGACGGAAATCATTCTTTAAATGTCGGTCCTTGCAGTGTCCATTCCAGAACATGGAATAAGTCGATGAATGCTAGGTTCAGAAAACTGAAGGTCATTAGGACTTTTAAGAAACAATTACCCTATGTGAAGCTAAAATTGCTGCTGTCTGTTTTTTCTGTCTCATCACGTTAATGGACAGGAGTATTCTTTCATACATTCGTGCCATCAGGTAATACAAATATAAGAAACTTGAATGTTTCCGTGTCTCACTTTTATCGTAAATTACTCATTACATGAATCCATCTCTGGGAGCGTCATTAACATTTTGCCACTTTGTGCGGGTACTGTTGTACTGGAGTTCCTCCGAACACCTACTCTGAGGCTCAAACCTAAATGGTGCTCTGAAGGTGAAGTGGCCATGATTATCAAAAAAATGTGTAGATCTCTGCTCTTTCCCTTTATTATTGTGGATGGTTTCATGTATTTTGTGCTGGCCAAAACAACGGTGGACTGAAGTCCTTTCTGTCAGCTGTTAAACAAAGCCATGCTGCAGCTATACAAACATGAGTTTCCCCCTTTTCCTTCCCTAACTAAGCTAAAAATGTATGCCAATGTGGATTTTTGTCATGTTTTGAGGTGATGGCAGACAGCTGTTGTGGCTACCAAGGCTCTTGTCAGATTGCAGGCCAATGAGCTGCGGCTTTCCTCACAGGTTTCTTAACTCGTCACCGTCGCTGCAACCCAAACATGGTAATGGAGGTTGTCAGTGCTTGCTCCCATAGGATGTCGAGCCAGAACAGCAAAGAGGCTATGTATAGTCAGCAGGAGCAAAATGAAGCTACAGCTACTTTTTCTTTTTCCCCTTCTCCATCACTGCAGACAACCCCCCTACCCCATTTGCTTGCCCAGCGCCACCCAACGCTGAGAGATGTCAAACAGTCAGGGATGCAGGATGCTGAAGGAGAGTGCTATGACAGCAGGCAGGAGAGATAAGAGCCCCCCCCACACACACACACACACAGACATCCTCACCACCACCACCATACCGCCACAGATTAAAGAGCAGGATTAAGCTCTCTACTCCGCCACTGCCACCACGGTGTCTTTCACCCCCTTATCTAACCCCTGCCCCCCACCCCCTTTTCTCCTCCAACATTTGCTACCCTACATTTGAACAGTTGTGGGAAATTGCTTTTTAACCAAGTGTGTTAGTTGAAACAAGAAAAAAAGAGCCCTGGCTCTGCAAGGAAAGGGAAGAAATACAAACTTTTCCCCTCCAATTGCTTTATAGTCAAGTCCCACGTCAAAAACACAACTAAATCAACCCTGCTGAACATGTCTGAGCTTTTTTTATTGTCTTTTTTTGTTAAATCTTACCAGCTTTAAAAATTTGAGATTTGGTTGCAGATCACAGTACCAAGATATAGCCATAGAGATAATGTCCTTAGCTGTAGCTGAAGATTTGGTTTGTGCACAATCATGCAGATCCTCCAGCTCTACAAACCAGGCAATTAGCATTGCATCCCTGTGTGTTAGCTACCTGTGATAAAACAGCCAAGTGAGCTATGACATTTCAGTGATCCAGAAAATTGCTGCAGAGCCAGCCTTGAAATTAGTTTAAATTGCTGAATCAAAAACCTTATCCCAGATCCTGGCATGGCCAGCATAAACCTCATGCCTCTAATCCCCAGGGCTAAAGTGAAAAGTTGTCAAGGATCATGTCGCCCACCACCATGATTGATGGGGGAGTTTGGATTCCCTGTGACAGTGAAAGACACATACATGCAACTGGTTTCACCTTGAATGGCACGGGGGTTGTGACTTGGCTGCAAATCTGCAGGCTTTGGAATATTCTAGCCACGATCTACCAGTGGCTTTGTGCTTTTTCAATTAAATTAGACACCACCTCTTTACTCTGTGACAATGTAGGATCTCACACTCTCTTAGATGTGAGTTGAGTCATAAATGTGAAGCTTGAAGGGGGGAATTTACCATTCGGTAGGTGCCTGGTTTTATCCTCTTGAGACTCTCTCAAAATAGCAACAAACAAGAGTGTTGGAGTTGAGGTTGATGATGGGTGGAAGCAGGAAGGAAGATGTCCATCCTGACATTCACTTGAAGTAGCACAGTTATTGTAGAATAAGTTCTCCTAAGTCAGTCAAGCAAAAACAGGATTGGATTCAAGTCGAATGTATTCTGCTATAAATCCAATTACTAAACATGATGCTTGACCAAGAGTGATGTCATTAATGATCACTTTCTTGCTTGCCGAACAGGAAAATAAGTACTGATTCACTTGCAGTGATGCAAACAGTTGTGTGTAAAGCTGCAGGGGGAAGTGCAATTCCAAGAGCTCATGCTTTTTTACACAGCAATTAAACAGCAGCAGTTTACCTTCGAAACCCATTCCAGCTCTCTATGCGGTTGCATTGTCACTAACTAGGTGTGCGGACAGTGGCTGCTAACCAACAGCTGAAATACGATTTTATCTATCCTAGCAGTGGTTTGCCTCCATCAGATGCTGTTTTGCTGGTGAATGGTGTTTGGCACAAATCGACTAATATGGAAGAAAATAATCTCTTCCATAATTCACTCCAGACATTTGGAAATGTCAGCTAGAATTCATTTTGATGGGCCAATTTTCTTTTTAGTGATCACATCCAACAATATCGGTTCTGTACAAGAGGTCCAATTTATTTATTTTGGCTTTCTCTTTTTGCCTCATACAGAAAAAAGTTCACCCTTAAGTGGGTGAGGCTCTAAGTATCGTACATAATCCCTTCTGCTTCTGACAGGAATAAGAAATTTGCCCTAGAGACCACTCAATGGATTTTTAAGTTAGTGTGTGAAAATCCGGAAGGATAAGAGAATGCCCTACTGGATACAGCAGGATTAGCAAATCTATTGATTTGTGTCATCGTGAGGAGCAAGCAGTATATTACAAGCACATTAGAAGACTGTATCTCCCCACAGTAAAATGTGAAGCAAAAGCAACCCCCAAGGACACTTAAAACCCTCTGCTCAAAAACTTTTACCGCTGCACAATAAAGTGTCCTGACCTACGGATGCACGGTGTGGTATGCCAGCTACACTGCATCCGAGAAGAAACAGCTGCAGCAGGTCATCAAAACTGCACAGTGGATCATCGGCTCCCCACTCCCACGCCTGGAAGAGATCCATTCCAACTGTCTACTCCAAAGGGCCACAAAGATCCAGGATAACCCCACCCACCCAGAACACTCTCTACTCTCCAGCCTCCCCTCTGGTAGCTGGTAGACTCAGAGTCATGAGAGCCCGCACCAACCGGTTAAAAACCAGCTTCTTCCCCATGGCCGTGAAAAGACTGCTGCAGGGCTCATGACCCCCCCCCCCCACACACACACACACACACACACATACGCACACTCATACACAAATACACTACTACCTCCCAGCCAACAGACTATTGCACAGCTTCCTATTTATACATACTATTTATATGTTATATTTATACATATATAACATTTTAAAACTGCAATTTATTAGGTTACCTTTTATTTTTTATTTATGTTTTTTTCTCTCTTTCTTTTTAAATATATTTAAATAAATGTGCATGTACTTGCTAAAAAAAGAGATGCTGCCCAACAGAATTTCGTGACCATAAAGCTTCTTCTTCTTCTAAACAGCTGCTTAGCAACTTACTGAATTGCTGAGTTTGTGCCTTCCAAACAGGTATGTACTAAAGAGAAAATATGTTCTCATTAAAGCTCACAAATCAGACACTATCTACTGTTGTCTCTGGTGATGTGGTGATGAAGAAGAAGAAGCACCGCTGACACCTCTGTAATTTTTTTTTTACAAGAGAAGGACAATGTTAAATCTCCAATCCTGAGAGAACCTCCGTTCGCCAATGTAGAGAGCTCTCTCTGTTCACCTCAGTAAACCCCTTTAAATATGACGTCCTTTCTATAAATTACACTTCTTTAAACTTAATCCAGACTTATTTGGACGGCTGGTAGCATCTTCTCCAGTTGATGCCGTCAACTAAAGTCTTCCTCAGCTCCTCAACTCTGACCTAAAGACAGGCCTGAGAATAAATGAAAAAAAGCATAGATGCCCCTATCAAGGCATCCTGTTTTAAATATAACCCCCTGTAACACACAGACTCTAAACATCCTACATTAGACAAAAAACAGCTTATCAGACGCTACATTACTGTTGTGTTGGAAGTGAGTACATTGCACTCTATCTGAGAAAAACCAGTGATCGCAGAGGCAGCTCCACGTCTGTGCTGTATTACTGCGTGATAAAGCGTAATTACTCCTTCGCCGTGACTCTGAGCCTCTTGGTTCTTTCCTGTTCTCTCTCTCTCTTTCCCTCTCTTACTCAAACATGTACGCCATCTTGCCGCGCGGACGAGATTTCCTCCCACACTCAAATCTAGCGGCAGCGAGACCCCACCTCCAAAAGGGGGGCGGTACAGAAGAGATACCTTCCCTCATGCTCCTCCCCTTTTCACACACACGCAGACACACACGCAACACACACATGCTGCCCTGAGCCTTGTCGGGACCCGTTATGCAGGCACTCACACACACACACACACCAGTGCTAGAGACTTTCCTTGCATTTTAATTGATTGTTGATTGTGTTTTGGAAATTCGCAGTATAAATCCAAGGGTCGAAGTTTGCTGTGAGGATGTGAGTTTATTAAGCAAGCCGGCGGGCCGGCATGCCGGCAGGCGGGTGAACCCCCCAACATGGACCATGTTTATGTCGGTGAGCTGACCCCGAATCGTGGTGGTGACATCTTTCTTATACAGATACATCAAAGAGATCAGGGCAGGACCAAGTGTTAGACAGGAGGTAGACTGGGTGACCAATCAACGTGCAGAAGTCAGCAGGACAGTGAAATGCAAATTCAGTGTGAACCTTGGAAGCTGTGAACCTTGGAAGGTTCCCTGCAGAGTTCACAGGGGAGTGGGGGCTCTGTTCCTTCTGGGAACAGGTAAGGGAAGTGTGAGATCACAATGGGGCTGTTTTTCCCATAGGGGGGTGTCGGGCTTTGGCTGGGAGGGGGGCAAATGTTGTTAAAGTCCATGTGGCAACGTATTTCACCATATAAAGGCTCTCCAATATGTATTTTCAAAACATTTTCTTCTTCAATTGATTGCTATTGTAGATTAGACTGTAGAATTCAGGGACGTTGAAGATAACTGTGCCTATATATCGATAACTATGTTGTGCACAAAAGGGGTTTAAACAATTGATAGCAAGATTAATAATTTGGGGGGGATTATTAATTATTTAAAATTGAAATTTTGACTGATATTAATATTAAAAGCCACAATCTGGAAATTATTGCTTAATAAATTCCATTAATTCTGGGAGGATGCGGTGGCTGGTCCTGGTCCTTGTTAACAGGAGCAGTATGTCGACTTTCCTCAAAGAAGACGATCTTCTTCCTCCTTCTGCGGCAATTTGGATTGCTCAAACAGAGGGGAGGAAGAAGAAAAGGAGGGAAACGGGATACTTTTTTTGCTGAATAAGCACATTTCACATGTTATGTTTGGAATTTTTGTCACATCCATTTTCAGTTTGTTCTGTAATAACTTGGTGTCAATTTTTTGTTTTTTATTGATTTTTAAAAAATATTCATCGGGGCATGATGCATTGCGCTCTGACCTCTAGGGGGCGCCAAAGTTAGATGTCGTATTAACGTGTTCTAACTCAGCCATTGTTGCTTCAAAAAATCTCAAACTTTCTGGGATGATGGGACATTTGGTCCGGAACACATTAACGGGGATTCGTTTTTATCCCAAATAGTGCCCCTGAGAAAGTCCAAAAAAGGCCGTGTTCCTTTTCATGTACAGCTCCTGCTGAGTTTGCATTAGGAATGTCCAAAGCACCTCATAAAATCACAAACTCTTTGGAGTTCAAGGACAATTGCATTTTGTGGCATCTCGCCAAAGGGCGTGGCCGTGGGGGCGCTGCTAACTAAGGCATGTCAAGCCTTACAAGCATACACGCCATATATGCCATACGTGGTTATGTTTATGTTTAGAGCCAGTGAGGCGTGTCTCCGGTTGCATACATGTGGCGATAACTTCGACTGAGGTGGTCCCACCTCCACCAGATTTTAATTATTTTATAACAGTCCAGCCCTGGACGATTTAACCCCAAACTTCCGTCCGTTTGTTGTAACACCACCTAATGGTAAAGGCAACCGCCTATAACTCCAGCTATATTGATGAGATGCTGCTGAGATTGGTTAAGGACAACCTGACTCATTGCCAAAGCTAGGACAAAATCATCACAATATATCGTGTAACTGCGCCAAGGTGGCACTATGTTTCAAGTCAGATTCATGATAAATGCTTTGACGTACACCATATTTGAAACGCCCACTCATGACCCCATTCTGAAGACATGTCCTACTCGGTGGCCATCATGGATGTCCCCACACCCGTAGCCCCAAAGGCAATGATGCTCTGAGGTCAAAATTGGCATAAACTTAAGTAAATCGTCGGCAAGTGGGTAGGCACATATCAAAATTTCTTGCGTAATTTTCTAGCCAACTTTTTCAATGTTACGAGACTCTAGACGGGCTCCTACAGTCCTGAAATTTGGCAGAGGGGTCGGGTCAAGCGAAAATTTGCTTATTTCCATGAATCGAAAAAACAGAGAGCTGAACTCAACTTGCTAGCACGCAAAGATGGCAAGCGGGCTCGCTTGTCAGGTGGAGGGAGGAAGAAAGTCAGCCAAAAGCTTGAGAGTAACTTGACCCAGTGGATACACCACATTCGTGGACAGAATCTTCGAGTTTCCCGTAAGATGATAAGCGTGAATAATAAGGTAAGCAGCTCATGAGGGCCAGACAGCAGGCTACGGTGGTCGAGGAAGAGGATGGGAGTGATGAGGAACAGCAGTTTCTCAATAGACTTGTGATTGAGGATGATAATGATGAGTGTGAGATGGAGGACGAGGAGGACGAAGATGATGATGAGTGGCGTTGAGATTGCTTACAGCTTCATTGTTACTGTGTTGTTTTGATGGTGGTGGGGTTTGTGTTTATTTTAAGATATACACTGTGTTAAAAAAGAGTTTTAATGGTGTTAAGTTACTTGGTAGCACAATTTTATGTTTAAACAAAGAGCTCTGCTGTCATGTTGATGCTTTGGCTACCAATTGTTTAAATACCGGTCTATACGGTTTGCACTATGTTTGTATGTACAGGTATGTTTAGCTTATGCCTTACAGTACTTTTGTACTAAAAATATGTTGGACAGTAACTGTCATCACAATAATGGCCTGGTGCAGGTCTGTGTAAAAATAAATACAGGCCTGCAGCGAATAGCCGCCTGGGTCTTTTAAACGCTTGGGGTCAAAGTTGATTTTGCGTATTAAACGCCCGGGCTATTAATTGGTGAAATACAGTATTGATGAAAAAAAACTGCTCGGTAGTGCCCCCTTCAGATTATCATGCTCGGTGAGTTTTGCGTAGGACTACAAAATGTTGTAGGTGCAAAGAGCTCTCTGAGACCTCTGATGTTGCGGACTTGGACTTTCTCTAAAACGCACAGGGGAGGAGCTAAAAATCTTTTCTGAGCTTTTTTTTGCCGAATCAGCACATTCACACGTCCTGAATGCATTAATGGAGATTCGTTTTTATCCCAAATAGCACCCCCCGGAAAGTTCAAAAAAGGCCATTTTTTCCTTTTCATGTACAGCTCCTGCTGGGTTTGCATTAGGGATGTCCAAAGTACCTCAAAAAGTACCTAAAAAAATCATCGCCATGTTTCATGTAACTGCGCCAAGGTGGTGCTATATATTTCCAAAATGATATTATAATATTCTGCCATATTCAGCCCCATAGCGCCCCCTAGAAAGTTTCAAAAATTTTGTGTGAGACCCAAAGCTTTAAATTTGGTAGGCTTATGTATGTTGTGTTAATTCAGTAAAGGACTAAAAGACCTTCATTTAACTTCTTAATGCTGTAATCAAAGCAAATCAATGCCAGCCAAGTTGTGAGGGCTAGACTAGATTCAGAGCCTGTTCTATCTGATACCTATTTCATCGAGCGCACACACGCTATTGGTAAGGTTTCAATATTACATATGTTGAATCAAGCTAAAGATTAAGAGAGAAAGAATGTGATTTTAATTGCTTTATCCGTTATTTCCAGGATTATCACCTGACATGAACTGACATGAATTGTCATAAACTGACATGATATAATCTATTCTGTTTGAGATCTTTCTATCAGTAAATTCTACAAAGACAAGTCTACGTGTCCGAGTGAAATTCCAAAGTTCCAAGTGCGCTAATTTTTTCCTTTTTCATGTACAGCTCCTGCTAGGTTTGCATTAGGAATGTCCAAAGTACCTCAAAAAGTAAATCATCGCGATGTTTCATGTAGTGTTGTCACGATACTGGATTTCACATTTGGACACGATATTTTGAAAAATATTGATATTCGATTCGATTTTCGATAGTACGCAACCATTCAAAATTTAGTGCAAAAATATTCTTTACACAGTAACAGTATGTAAATAATTTTATTTTTGATTTTTATGCACTTATTCAAAGGCCTTAGATAGTCACACATGATTTGTCATCATATTTTCTCTGTCATTCATTTTTTGCCCTTTAAATCACGCCTTTAAAATAACTGATCTTAATTAATTAATCTTAAAATGAAATCAAAGAAGTACACATAAAAGTAAAGTTGTTTAGCACAACAGGATCATAGTCGATCCCATCATCTTTGGTTTCTATTCAGATATGAACCAATGCATCCGGCCTGAGGCCAGACGACTCAAACTATATATCCACTAATATCAGAGCAGGTTCTCTGGTAACATCTACACCATGGATGTTTAAAGGAAAAGCTGCACACACGCAAAGGGAGAATCATTTCTGTATCCTCTTCTGTAGAGCGGATATGTAACCTACCATTGATTAGCTTTCTCTATCGCTCACTAACAACACAACATCTTAAAGTAAACACCGATATATATGTGATAACTCCAGGCAACACAAACTTCAAGTTGCGCTGTTACCAACTTCTTTGAATTCCTCACACAGGTCCGGCTGTGTGTCTTTGAGGTGCTTTGCGAAGTTTGTTGTGTTTGTTTCTTTCGTCGGCACACTTCTGCGGCATCTCTTGCATATTAGCTTGCTACGTCCTTGTTCATCCGGCTCAAATCCGAAGAACCTCCAAACACCACTTCTGCTGTTTTGTTTATTTATTAAAACTGGTTTTGAAGGTCCTGCACATGCCATCTTAAGGCAGCTCACACACGTAGAGCGACAACAATAAACAAATACAGCCAGCGATGTTTGTGTGAGCGAGTGTCTGTGTCCCTACGGGGCAGGAGGGGGGGGCTGCTGAACGATGGCTCGCCCCCCAGGGCTGTTTGTCTGTTTGTGTGTGTGTGTTGGCGGCGGCGCAAGTGTAAACCAGGGAGGCAGGTAGAGTATCGATAGTCGATACTATGGAGAAGTCATATTGTAACGTTTTTATTTTTCAAAATCGATATTTAATCGATAAATCGATATTTTTGACAACACGAGTTTCATGTAACTGCGCCAAGGTGGTGCTATATGATATTTCCAAAAATGATATTATAATATTCTGCCATATTGCCTGAGAATGCCACAGCCTCATGAAATTTGGTCCAGACACACCCAAAAATGGCCCCATAGCAACCCCTAGAAAGTTTTGAAAATTTTGTGTTGGACCAAAAGCTATGAAATTTGGTAGGCTTATGTAAGACCCCAAGAAAAACAAAAAAGCCTTTTGGACCCATGGGCCATTTTTAAATGGAATTGTGTTTTTTGCGTTTTCAGGTTTTTTTTTAAGGTATTTTCAAAAATGTATTCCTCTTAGGGATTTAATTCTACTAATCTGAAACTGCAGCAACAGGTACCTACAATAGTCTACTTTAAAACTTCTGTACAACTTTGTAATAGCAGGCTTAGTTTGGCAACAGTGCCCCCTCAAACAAGAGTTGTGTTTTTTGGAAGCACCTACAAATCGCCGCCTCCAAAGCAAACTATGCACAGTGTAGATGTTATTTAACCCCCAGTTGAGAGCTTGGTAAACATCATATCCAACAATCATGTGTGTAGGTCAAAGGAGCGTGGCTGTGGCGCTCCTCCAAACTTTGGTGTTTTTTCACAAAAAAGGCTTTTCAGGATTTTTGAGGATTTTAGGGTATTTTCAAATATGACTTCCTCCTAGAGATTTAATGCTACAAAGCATAAACTGCAGCCACAGGTAACCACAATAGTGTACTTTCAATGTTCTTTACAACTTTGTAATAGGAGGCTGAATTTGGCAACATCGCCCCCACAAACAAGAGTAGTTGTTTTTGCCAGAGCGTATAAATGGTTGACTACAAAGCAAACAATTTAAAAACATTGAAAACACCTCCAGTCTGTAGTAGAGGCCTTGAGAAAGATCAAATCCAAAAATTATGCATGTACCTCAAAAGGCGTGGCCCTGGCAGCGCTCCAAACATTGACATTTTTAAGGCTTTCAAGTTCAACTTTTGACCCCTTGACCTGGCATCCATTTTGATTACTCTGCTATAACTCTGCCTTACATGGTACCACCCCCACCAAATTACACATTTCATAAGAATCCATCCCTGATCACATTGACACCAAATTGGACACCACATATCACAGCGCCACGTGATGGTGACACCCTTTGCGTTTCTGCACGATGGCCTCTAACTGCTGCTACATTGATGCAATGCAGCTGAGATTGCTTCAGGACACTCCTGACTCCTTGCCAATGCCGCTAATGCCTCATCAGCGTGTTTGCTGTTACTGGAGTGTGTCAGACATAAGGGACCCGGAACACACAAAGGCAGTCACAAGGGCCGGCCATGGGGAAGTGGCGTAACAAGCAGGTGGTGCACAGGTGTGGTGGTGCAACACAGCTCGGGCCTGCCAGAGCCCTGTGGGGCACCAGTTTTAATCAGTGTTAAACCTTTGCAAAGACACTTGTAAAATTGAAGGATAAAGGATGAGAAATTTGAGAAAAACACAGAAGTAGAGAACAAGATTGCCATGTCTGTGATGAGATCATAACCAAGAGCCTATGCCAGGAAAATAAAAAAAATAAAAATAATATAAATCCCTTTAATTCAATTCAGTTCCATTTTCAATATTCTGTTTTCACAATTAAAACAAAACAGAGTGTACATATAACATTATTGCAGTAAAATGTCTTATAATAGAGAAGCTCACTTTACATTAGCAATGTTTTATTGAGTAAAGAAAACAATACCTGAAATAACACCAAGACCAAAACATTGTTCAATTATTCTATTTTATCTTATTTCCCTGATACGGAACCCCCTAAGGAAATTGGGGGGGATAAAAAATCTATTGGATGAAAAAAAATTAACAACAGCAAACTTATGCGAGATCTGCAAAATAAAAATAAATAACGTACTTTCGTTTTTGCCAGAGATCGGCAAAGAAGTTTCTGGTTTACTCACTCCAGTCAGTTAGCGGTAAAATCAAGCAGCGTCAACACAGGAGCGCTGAAACTGTACGAAGAAAAGCTAATAAAGTCAGGGAGCCTTTTAAATTTCAGAAAATGGTGAACAAAAAAAGTTGTGTTTTCGGGTTGTCTGCTTGTGGCTGTGGAAGGTCATCGGCCAGGACAACAGCAAAATAACAGTTAACTTGTTTCCACGACAACCGCTTTACAAAAACTACATTAATGCATCATGTCATTCAGAATCACATGAATTTAGAATAATCAGAGGCTGTTTGCTGTGATTACGCAGCACCTGTATAGACGTACACACGCACACACACACAGCCGTTATGCAATCCAGACGTGAAAACTAGCAGGGCTAATTAAACAGTGGTGATCTGCTACCGTTTCATACATAAATGGGAAAAAATGTGAAACCCTGTAAAGGATCAATTAGTCAGGCAGAGGATACTCAACAAAGCATCCCTGCTCTGCCCTGACAAATAGGGGATAACAGGTCTTTGCCGATCTCTAGCTCAGGACTGTAATATAATGTGTCATGTTAATTTTCCATGCGTCAATGATGTAATTGCAACACAACTTTCTACAAAAATAGTGCCCATACTGAAAAATCAAGTGCTTCACAGAAGTGATTCTGTGCAGCCAAAAGTTGAGGAAAAAACAAAACAAAAAACAACCACAGAGGAAAAACATTGTGAAATGAGCAGTTGGCTACTCAGGAATGTTGAATATGCTTATCAGGACATCGAATGAAGTTATTAGAAAAAGGACCATTTTAAGGAAGAAATTTCCCAAAGACATATTTCCCATATTTCCCAAAAATCTGATCGTAATTAGCTGAGGTGAGATATTGTTATATTTTCCAATAAAGATACATTCCAGTGCAGTGTAGGGCAGAGTAGAGGAAGGACACAGTTTTGAGGGAGCACGACCAGATTGGAAGCTGGAATATTTCAGCCAGCCATAATTATAAAAGAAGAAAAAGCATAATGTTTCGTTTCATTCAGGAAAGCTGCTCCATCGTTAAATACTTGCTGTGCAAGGACCTCCTGGGAAATTAAAAACATATTGTCCCACAATTTCCCTGTGACTCAGAGCATCCCTAGGGAGAGCACTTTTAACATTTCTAATAAAGGAGACTTCAAATTACAGAGAGGGGACCTGGCATTAATTAAACTGGGAATTTCAGTTGGGTCAACTCCTCATATTTATTTGTATAGCCATGCTTTGGACTCCGGTATGGTGTTTCGTGTATTGAGGTCACAGCTCGTGGGTAAAAGCAACATGTGGATCATCTCGAGTATGATACACAGGTGATTTATGCGTTACAATAAACTAAATTCATAAAGTGATAAATAAAAGAATGTGTTCAAGTGCAGGGCACCATTTGGTAGAGTTCACTTTTCTGTTATTTTCTTTCCTTCAGATTTCGCAAAGGGGCTTTTACTGTGACAACTGTACTGTTTGCTCTTAAATCCTCATATTTTTATGTCATCACCTTATTTGTTGCTGTACCACTTCCATTATTTCTGCTGTAGCAAGAATATAAGTACCAATCATTTATTGTTCTGGCACAGAAAAATGGGTTGCCTCAATTTTTGGCAACATTCTAAACCTGCTGCTAATCCTGCTGCATTAGCCAATGTTAAATAAACATGATGTTTTTTGGAATTAGTGGTGGAAGTAGTAAATAAAGGAGGAGAGTATAAAAATAACCTGAACTCTAAGATTAATCTGATCAGTTGCCTTTCAGTGCTAAGAATCAAAGGTCTAAAGCTTTCAAATGATATGAAGACACCTTTCAGGCCAAAATTTACACAAATTACTATAATATCAGTGTCCTGTGTTTTCATTACTTATTCATTATTTATTCAAGAAAAAAAGTTATAGCCTTTTGCTCATCATAGAAGCTGTCTTTGTTAAACCTGAAGGGTGAACATGAGAATTGATATCCGATGCTAATTGCCACTAAAATATCTCTCCACCGCTATGTGGCCTGTCTTCGTAAGAGGACTGATGGAACAGTCTTGACATCGATTGAAAGACTTTCTGCACTATTGACAGGTCTCGTTCACAGACTGGTGAATAAAGGTTCAATACAAGAGCCATACCATTCTCATAAAACTAAGATTCCTGGAGAAGCGAGGATAGGCTACTTTTTGTGACACAGACACTGTTACACCATGATGTTCTGCTATATTATCTCCACCCTTTGTGAAAAGAACAGGTACGGACCTGGATGTTGAATGTGGCTGTTATGTTGCACTTGCCCAAGTGTGCATGCAGGCTGCAAAACTGTGAGAGCATGTGTATGAAGAAACTTTTGTTGCTACCATGACCTTAAGAGTGCCCCCTGACCATCCTTAGGATTCTTTTGTTTGTTAAGAACTTTGTAGGCCATGATGGCATCGAAAAACAAGTGGTTTGTTCATAAGAGCCTTAAGGAGAACTTTACGATGTTGTAAGTACTTTACGATGTTGTAAGAATCCCACCCATTGTCTGTTTTGGCAGGGCAAAGGCAGATCTTTAAAATTAATCCACCCGCACTGCAGTGCTAATGGCTAATGCTACTGATTTTATAAGATGGGTGTTCTTTTTGCCACAATATTAATATCATAGCTTTATGCACCCAGATTTCAGCTCAACTGTTTGTAGATGCAATGATTCCATCGACACAAACATTTGATATTTTCACCCATGGCAGGTTGCTATTTTCTTGTAAAAAGGCTCAAAAGAGTTCTACCTGTTTGCCAACAAAGGGCAAGCAGACTAAAACAGAGTGAATATTGGGAATATTTATGTTCACCAGGTGGACATAATAAAACTGTTGATTTAGCAAATAAGCGAAAAGAAATATTTTAATACAAGTGCATTTGTAACTTGTTTGCACTGTTGCAGACTAAAGCCGTTAATGCAGAATGAAGTGCATGAAGAATGCGGTGAGAAAAAGTGAGTTACAAACAAATCTCTGGTAGGCCTGTTTATTTCCTTTGTTCAGATTTATAGAATGGCCCTCAACAATGTGCGATTGAGCTTAATCAAAGTGTGTGCAGCTCAACAAACACCAGGGAAAAGCCAAGTAGGATTGATGGATATTCCCTGCTAGCTTCTCTGCTTGTTTGTTTCATCCCTCGCTGTGTTTAAAAATGACCCTTCAAAATGGTACTTAGGGTGAAAGCTCATGTTCTTGGCTGCGCTGAAGGAGGACATGCCTGCTTGGGTAATCCTTTACCATAGCTTTCACAAGGGCCTTTCTTGGCACCAAGGCAACCTTTCAAACATCAATACCGGGTATGTATCCCGGTATTCGGGTCGGTTCAGTTGAGGGCTTTCCACCCTGGTATGAGAGATTGCTGGCAGAAATGGCAGCATCATGGGAATGCGCTGACATTGATTTCTTCATCTCAGTGCACATACTGACTGCAATGTTGATCTGAGACATTGTGATGGCCAGTACGTGCTGTAGCTGAGACAATGAACAGGAATGTATCAGACTGAGCCACCAAGTCAGAGGCCACATTAATTTCATCAACAGCCCTGTTTTGTAATAAGAAGCAAATCCATTTGGACTGTCTATGTCTTCGAAATGTTGCTTAAGCCCACAAGCCTAAACTTACTCCTTAAGTGGGGTTAACAACCACTATGAGCTAAGGGGTGTCTGAGCTCAAAGAGTAAGGCCTGCTTGTTTCATGGCACATACCCACAGAGAGCTTTGTGCATCTAGCCCCACCTTCCCTCTTCTGTCGTCTGGTTTCGTAATCATAATTCAGTCCTTTCAATGGTGACACCATAGGTAGTAAGACACTTGGTAATGCCAACTCGTGTATGTTTCATAATTTACAGACTGCAGGATGGTAGAGGCATTGCAATGTCTTTAGAGGTACATTTTGCAGCTTGTTGTCACAGTGCAGCAAATATGAGCATGGGTTGTTTCTGCCATCTGTCAAAGTAAATTATAGACCTCAAGAAGAGTTGCACAAGTCACATTCCTTCTTCTAGGTTTTATGGCTTTGTTGTTTGTTCTAATATGTCTTACATTTTTAGAACCTGACAAGACAGATTTTTGACTGATACAATATGTGCTCTACAGGCAGCACAATGCACACACCCTGCAGCTGCCTCCCATTCTCAGGTAATAGAGATGCGTGCGTGCGTGCGTGCGTGCGTGCGTGCGTGTGTGCGTGCGTGCGTGTGCATGTATGTGTGTATGCAAATGACCTTGGGGTGAGAGAGAAATAGTCATGCATATACTTTATAATTTAATATCAAACCTGAGAGGTACATTAATTATATGCATTCACTCATGACCCCATTAAGGTCTTTGTACCATAGTCATTTCAAATGCTCAGATTTCTCTAGATGCCAGATATGGGATATGCAAAGCATTTTTGATTATATCATTTTACCTCGCACAATGTGATTGTTAACAAGCCCTGATGTTACATTTGTGTATGTTATATACAGCCACAATCTGAGTAGCTCATGATAAGCTCAAAGTTTTGAGGGTACCAGCTTTGAAATTAATGTGACAGTGCAAGCTTTTAAAAGATAAATAGCTCATATTAAATGATTAAAATACTCAGATGAAGCCAGTTGGTGTAATGAAAGTGATCACTTTTGGAAAATAGTTACAGTGCAACCCTTCAAATGCTTGCGTCACTGTGGTCATACTTGCACACACAGGATGCCAATGAACAGTAGGCTACATCTTGTGTGCTTGTATGAACATTCCAAGTCCAATAGATGGCACCTCAGAATTACGAACATACGACATAATAAAATGTACAGATAGTGAAAAACCAGAGATCAAAAGAGTACAAAAAAAAAGAAAATAAATTAGACTACTCGTAACTGGAATATAATTCTACTTAACTAGCAGTGAAAGCACTGATTTAAAAAAATCAATTCCAAGTAATGTAAAAAACAAAACAAAACGAAAGCCCATTTGAAATGTACTACAAGTTAAAGTTACTGAATAACATTTTTTATGGGGTGGGGGGTGCAAAAGCAAAAAGCAAAACGTGTTTATTAATAACCAAACATACTTTGCAAGATAAGTGCAAAGTATGCAGTGTTAAATAGATCTGCAAGTAAGCAGAAGCAACCATTTGTATTATGTAAGTAATAAATATTGTCTGACATTTTGACAAGTAATATAAATAATATGCATGGCACTTGTGGTGGTACTGTTGTGCTCCTTATCACCATTATGAAGGCTAGCATGTAAGGAAGTTTTGTTTTTTTTACTTTTTAAATGGATTCATGCATTTAATCTGTGCCCCATTGTCACATTAGCTACTTAAGTCAAATTATTTCCAGTGTAAGTAAATTCGAAGGAGGTCAAGTCATCGACAGTGAGGGCTGCTACAACAGGAAGCCTTCCAATATTTTGAGGCCCTATCAAAAGCCACTTTTTTAACTGACAGTCAGAGCCTAGGCAACAGGCCCAGGCTTTTAATAACTGTGGGATATTTAGAGCTCAACGCCAACTCCCTCTGATCCACGGTGACCTCCTTTGTGGCCTCTGATGCAGAGTATCAAAAGTACCAAGCTGCATGTTTGTTGTAAAATTTAAACTTAAAAGTGAGACAGCTTTTTTTGTCAACTTCTAATGGCTGGGCGGGCTACAGACAATTACTCTGAAATTGATCATTTGAAAAATACTCAAGTTTAGGTGCAATATTTGAAACATTTAGATATTTAACATATTTAACAATATATATTTAACATATAAATGACATACTGATAGAGGCTACATTTTGCAGAATCTTTTTACCCTCATCTTGTCCTTGAATTTTGGGAGGTTCAGAGACTTCCTGGATGACGTGGTCTCACGATACCCATTTGACAGAACCCTTGCCCAAATACAAAACATCTGGGGCCTCATGTACTAACAACTACGTGGATTTCACACTAAATGCCAGCGTACGCAAGAATCCCCGAAAAAAAATCCCGGATGTATCAATAAGTGCGTGCGCCGGGATCCGCGCACCTCTCCTCGATACATCCCACTCAGTGTGGAATTGGCCGGGGCCACCCTCGTTACGCCCACCGATATGCAAGTCTATCTAAACAGGGTCTCTGCTGTCCACGCTCGCAAAAAAATGTGGAAGAAGAAGAAGTTGACGGTGTGTGAGCTGGAGGTGCTGGTCGGGGAGGTGGAGGAGAAACAAGGGGTTTTGTTCGGCAACCTTCGTCAGTATAAGAAATACAAACAATGTGAGGAGAAGGTTTGCCAGAGAGTGAACGTGGTGGGTTCGGAGCAACACATCCCCGCGGAGATTAGAAAAAAGTGGTGGGACGTCCAGCGGCTCACACACGCCGCCACCCCCCCCCCCCGCTGACTCCCAGAGCCTGGAGGGTAAGTGGGGGGTCCAATTCTTACTGCAACATCCCCGCATGCGTTGCCATAGATGTAAACGCAAGAATAACACACAATCAGGCATTTCAATAAACCCATATCTTTAATGATCACACACAGGCAGTCCTTCAGTCACAGAGGAGATTGTACGTGGAGTCTCAGGCATCGATTACGTATCGAGCGCATGATTAACGTTCTTCGACGTTTAGTTGAACAAAATAAATCCATTATATGGCTCCATGAATGGTGTAATCGCGGGCTTCTTCCTCATTCACATTGTGGTGATGAAATTCTGGCGGGCAAGGACGGCTGCCCGGCCGGGGATCGGCGTCCATCCCTCCGGCATCTGGGTGGGTGGTCTCACGGGGGGACATGCTGCTCGGCCAGAGGGATGCCATGCAGGTTGGCCACATTGTGAAGGACGCCACATGCCGTCACAATGCGGCCCACCTTCTCCGGACCATAGAGCAGGCTACAGCTCCTCCACATCTGCAGCAGGACAGGCCGCGGGAGCCGGAACCGGCTCGGCAGCCACATCTGTATTGTGGAGCAAGTCCTCCCGCTCCATGGAATGT
>CAESWR010000033.1:254475-295730 GCA_903171835.1 Mullus surmuletus | reverse complement strand
CCCCCCCCCCCCCCCCGCCGCCCGCCCAACTGAGCGAGCCGGTCCGCTCGTAAACTTCCCGAGCCAGTCCAGCATTGGTCACCAAACATCGCCACACAGTGTCACCAACGGACCAAAGTGCCGCTCACGCAAGAATCTGGATTTACGCACATTTCCACGGCACCTCCGAGCTGCCGTGGGAGACGCAAGAATCGACGCACTTTTCTAGGATTGATACATCCCACCGTGAGCTCTGATCCTTGCGTACGCACGTTTTTCTTGCGTAAACGGCGTTGATACATGAGGCCCCTGGACAGTGGCATCCCGCCACTTGGCAAATAGCAGGCCAGATATCTGTCCTTTCTTTGATGTGCAGGCGGGGATTACAGTGGTGCAATCCTCTTTCTCCAAATAACCCGATTTTTTAAGGGGCATCGCATAATCAATAATCTTCTCATCATCAATCTACTCCTTAGGTTAATAGTGGCCGATGCGATGGCTGTGATGGATGAGGTGTGAAGAAGCAGATTAACTCAAGTGAACTAAGATCCCAAAGATCGGTTTTGTGATGTCACAATGCTACTGATATAATCAGAATCAGTTTTATTGGCCATGTATGTGAACACATGCAAGTAATTTGACTCTGGTTTTTCTTGCTCCAGTGTACAGTTGAAACATAAATAAACACAAACACAAACATACATAGACCTAATATGTTAAAAAAAAACATGCAACAGTAATAATTATAATCAAACTGTAAAGTACGACTTTACCATTAAGGCCAGTAGCTCATTTGTTTGAAATGGGCTTTTTTTAATTAGTGCTTTTTCTGCTTCAAAAATCCTCAAAGCACTTCATGGCATCATTCACCCATTCATTCTCATATTCATACAATGATAGTGGAGGTTTTCATACAAGTTGGCAATGGTAGTAGTTGGGGCTTCAGTGTTTTGCTCAAATACACTTTCACATGAACTCTCCAGGCCAGATAATTGAACCAGTAGCCCACAGTTACAAGGAGACTACGTCATGCCACCACATTCTGCTGTGTGCATGCGAGCGAGCAACTGAGTGATGGAATGACATATCTGCATTATCCTCTTTGAGTCAGCCAGTGAAGAGGATCCAGTTTAGTCTAATGGACTATGAGATCTTCTCTTGACTCAAAATAAGCTCTTTTCGTCGAGCGAAAACACAAATCAGACTTATTTACTTGACTGATTTATTTTGCATGAAAAACAACAAACAACAAAACAGTCCCTAAGGTCATGAGAGCACAGTTGAGAGGCAGATGTTTTTACTATTGTTCTTACCAACAAAGGAAATCTTGATAAGTGAGTCACTAAGTGTGTGTACTTATTGCACCATCTTGTGAACAAAGCAAGTGTTACACATTACATACACAGGACACAAAGCAGCATAGTGTTTATCAGTCAGACACATTCCTGTGTTGTGGCCACTTCACACACCTATGAAGAAACAGACTATATTAAAAACATTGTATGATACGTGTGCTCAGTTTTGAATCATTCATTTGTGCCTGTATCTCTACCATATCCCTGAATGGGCGCCAATTTATATTGATGATCTCAAGAGATGGCAGATCCCGCTCTGCCTCTCCGGAACAGTTATCACTTCAGAGGAGTCTTACCCGTACAAGTAACTTTGACTATGATGAATGCTAAATAAAAGATTAACTACAGAGATGTGATGGTGCTTCTTCATCAGCAGTTTGCTAGTGTTTTTGTGTTTTGATGTTTTTTGGATTTTTGAAGAGGCAGTAGGTCTGTGGGAGATTGAAAGAATTTAAATCCTGTCCATGAATGGTAAAAACAAAGTCAACCGTTAAAATGCCACAGGTGAGACTCCAAGTGCAGATATCTTCATGGAATATCTTCAGTTCATAGTCTTATCATATCTTCATTCATAAGTGAATGTAATGCAACCTAGCATTAGCTCAAACTGCGAAATGGAAACAATAGTCTTAAACTATTCCAAAGCCACTACAAGTTGCAAAATAACCATAGCTGTTCCAGATGTTCAATTCAATAATCCTTCTTTCCATTGGATCTAAGATGACAGCTCACAGTTAACTAAAGCATCAACAGAATAAGTAAGTTTTGGAGAGCTAACATAATGTGAATTTAGGGCTCTGCAAAGCAACACCAAACAAAGGGGTGCATCGACCTGTCTCTACCTCACGTCTCTTTTACCTGTAAAAAAACAAAAAACAAAAAACAAAAATCTTGTGGTAAAACAAATGTTCCATACACACTTTGATACCCGTCAAGATGAGCATGTAAGCATTTAGCCAGGTGTAGCACTCACTGGCGTCGTATGTACAGTTTTCAATTAGCCTGTTCGGCTAACCGAGCCCCAGTAGCTGCATCATACAGCCGCAGCTATTTCATGCATACACTGCTACAAACCGACAACACAAGATTGACCCTAACTTTCCCTGCAGAACGCACGGCTCCAGGTGAATGCGGAGGGGCTGTTTGTGGGTTGTGAAGCACAGCTAACACTTACCTGAGGACGAGCAACTGTACTGTAACGTAATGTCTTTTGTGTCAGATGCAAATTTCATGTATTGATCCAATATTCTTTTTGTCAGAGCTCCCCATATGAGAGGCCTGTTGGTTCTGACCCAGACTATAATATATATATATATATATATATAATATAACTATACCAACACTAGCTTGTCTGCAGGTCAAGGGAGGCCTCAGACCAGTGTTGCTCTGCTACCACACATGGAATCATACAGTCAACAGGACAGACCATTATGGCTGAGCAGGAGAACCTGGAAAGATGTGTGGACGATCCTGCAGAACCTAGAGAAGTAGTAATAAACATTTCTGGTACATAGAACACATTAGCCTGAAGTGTGGCAACATGATGCACTGGGGGCTCATACCTAGTTCCTAGTTATTGTGTTTGAAATATAACAGACCACTTGCCAGGAAATCTACAGCAAACACAATCATTCATATCCTCCCTTGTGAGAGTTTACTGTTGTCTTTTGTGAACATTGAGCTTGATTTTGAGCAAGCAGCTTGTTTTTCTCTAGTTTTGGGCACTACTGTATTCTAATGTGATTTGTGTTTATATTTTTATTTTAAAATAAAAATGAAAAAATAAGTTTTACACTACTTCAAGAAATGATGCAGAATGAAAACAGTATAAGACTGATAACACAGTTCATGAGTGGCTAGATGATGAACACCTGCAGTCAGGTCCCGAGTCTGGCCATGCAAACACCCACCCCTGCAACTGTTGTGACAGCAAGTTGCCTACACACATTCTCTCTCTCTCTCTCTCTCTCTCTCTCTCTCTCTCTCTCTCTCTCACTCTCTCACTCTCTCTCAGAATTTTCACAAGCACATTTACTGTTAAAACGGTCTATAAATTCAGAATAGTGTTGTCTGCTTTGTGTAAACATTGTGACTAATTTCTCCATGGAATATAAAGTATAACACATCTCACCTCCAAAGGCTGGCACCAAGCAACTTGCATCAGTCTCATCCAACCTCTGGTAAACCACCTGAGCTTTGTCAGAGACAGCTTGGTCGAGCTACAGCCCTGCTGGAGAAGAAGTCAAGGCGACAACCTTGGAAGGCCAAATCCTTTCAAGCTAACTGGCGGCTCGAAAGAGCAGGCCTCTTTGCTATGAGCTATCAGAACCTCAGAGGCTGCTTGGTTGACACATGTCACTTTGTGAACATTAACGCAGAGATATTAACGATATACAGAAGCCTTTGTAACGATTTCACTCCACCACAATTTTCTGTGGGTGAAAGAATGATAGTCAGCTAACAGCTGAGGTATGTCGGTGATCTAATGTATGTATTGCTGCTACAGTGGCTGGTCATTTAGGAAAATATTATTATTATATTATATATATATATATATATATATATATATATATATATATATACCAATGCTGGACTGGGACAAGGAAGTGGCTTGGGAAATTTACGATCAGAAGGGGGGGATGCAATACGCATCGGGCGTGGGATGGGTGACGTCGGAGCGGGATGATGAACGTAGGGGAAACAGCGCTGCGTTGGATGCGACACAAACAACTGTACCGCAAGTGTTTTTTCTCCTGGTGGCCCACTGAGCCACCGGCCCACCGGGACAATGTTTGCCCGATGGCCAGTCCAGCCTGTTGGTGACTGTCACAATGTGAGACAGTCCAGCCTGTTGGTGACTGTCACAATGTGAGAACCGTGCACACATCGGGCACATATCAGCAACCAACACAAACACAATCGCCTGCTGGCATCACCTACGTGGCTGTCAAAGAGCCTTCACTATTGTGCAGAATGTGCAACTGTCAACAATAGCAGCACTTGCGCTTTTGGAGGACATGGCAAACCACGCAATTAGACGGGAGCGTCATTCCATGGAGGGAGGACTTGCTCCACAATACAGATGTGGCTGACGAGTCGTTCCGGCTCCCGCGGCCTGTCCTGCTGCAGATGTGGAGGAGCTGCGACCGGCACTCGAGCTCAGAACCGGCAGAAGCTGAGCGGTGCCGGTGCCAACACCGGATCCTTCCAGCGGGACATGGTGGAGCGTTCCAGGGTGAGCCAGTCCACCTTCAACCAGCATCTGCAAGATCATCATCATCTGCGATGCGCAAATGGATCTGTTCAACATTGTTGCGAGGTGGCCTGGTTTAACGCATGACTCGCACATTCTTTACAACAGCACTGTGTGTGAGAGGCTGCAGGCAGGTGGTGACGGCCGGCTGCTGCTGGGTGAGTAAATGTTTAATGGTCATTATAATACTGTCAGAATTTCATCGCCACAATGTGAATGAGGAAGAAGCACACAATCACACGATTCATGAAGCCATATAATGAATTTATTTTGTTCAACTAAACGTTCAAGAACGTTAATCATGTGGTCGATCCGTAATTGATGCCTGAGACTCCACGTACAATCTCCTCTTGTGACTGAAGAACTGCCTGTGTGAGGACCCTCCCGCTGCGTTCGGGTGGGCCGGCAGGTGGGCCGGCAGATGAGCCGCCGCGTCCGGGTGGGCTGCCGGCGCCACACACACTGGCCGACACATCCATTTCTGTTGAGCATTAAAAATATGGGTTTATTTAAATGCCTGATTGTGTGTTATTCTTGTGTTTACATCGATGGCAAAGCATGTGGGAATGTTGTAGTAAGAAATGGACCCCCCACTTACCCTCCAGGCTCTGGGAGTCAGCGCGGGGGGCGGCGTGTGTGAGCTCCTCTCTCTGACCCCCACCTGTCTGGCTGCTTCACGTCCCACCACTTTTTATTTATCTCCGCGGGGGTGCGTTGCTCCGAACCCACCGTGTTCACTCTCTGGCAAACCTTCTCCCACTCACATTGTTTGTTTTTTTATACTGACGCGACAGGCTGCCGAACAAAACCCTTTGTTTCTCCTCCACCTTCCCGACCAGCACCTCCAGCGCACACGCCGCAAACTTCTTTTTCTTCCACATTTTTTTGTGAGTGTGGACAGGAGAGACCCTATTTAGAAAAAAATTGCATATGTATACGTGGGTGTAACAAGGGCGGCCCCGGCCATGCGCTCAATTCCATGCTGAGTGGGATGTATCAAGGCAAGGTGCACGGATCCCGGCGCTCACACTTATTGATACATCCAGATTTTTCTTTCCGGGATTCTTGCGAACGCTGGCGTTAAGGGTGAGATCCACGTAGTTGTTGGTACATGAGGCCCCAGCACTGCTATGTGTCAGCCAGCATAAAACTTGGGATCCGCCTCGTACTACGCCCACACACAGATGGCTAGCAGTTACGTAAAATGAATGTCGAGCCTATACAGCGTCCAGCCTCCCTAGACTACCATTTCCATCTGAACTCCAGACAAATGTCTGACAGCATCTGGTAGCACTTCAGCTCTACCTTTATAAGCTCTGCAGAGTCCTGAAACGGTCCCCATTAGACTTTTTTCACAGTAAAGAATAAGGGTGTATCCAGATGCCTTCACACTCGTGTGATTCTGAGCATTATAATTTAGACCCTCCAGGATTTCGCCATGTTGCGATTGCAACATCAACGCAAATTCAACCAATCCCTGCAAATTCAGTGCGGTGTTGCAATTTTAACCTGCAACCTCTCAGTCCTTCGCGTCGTCTTGAGCTGATGTTGACAAGCTAGCTACCTTCTTACATCCGTGTTTACGTTTAAGAAAAACAGCATGTGTGAGTCCAACGTTTCAAACTTGCCGACCAAAATAACAGCAAAAGATCACAAAAAGCAGGACTCTGGCATTGCAGCACTCCTGATGTTAACGAGTTGCCGATCGAGGCTTCCTGAGCAGTTTTGGAGCTTTCACAGTAACCAAATATCCACTTCTAGGGTCTCCAAATCACGGTGACGCGCTGTGCGTCACTCAACACCGACGCAGACCTAGGATCAGGGCCGCCTTAACCCAATGTTAGGCTCCTGGGCTGAGAGGTTTTGTAGGCCCTGTCCTGTCCTCCAAATTTCTCAAAAAAAAAATATCTAGGTAATCTACAGCAGCGAGTTATCTCTCTTTGAGCCAGAAAACACAATCGTAGTTTCTATTGACAAATCAATAAGCCCACTTGAACATAAACACAACACCACATAACAACACAACAACAATAACAACAACAACAACAACAAATTATGGTGATATTAAAGACTTTGACCTCACATCAAATTATAAAAAACCTCAGCATCAACCAAACCTGCTAGAACATATAATAATAGCAGCAACAGATCAAACTATGAACCATCTAAGGTCATGCACCAGCAGACACACACACACACAGACAAAGAAAGAGCACCATGGATAGAGCATGGCCTAAATGCCAGGTTCCAGAAGATGAAACTGAATGATAACTTAATCAACATTTGTCCTACACTTCCTACACTCACCGTTACTCAGTTTGCAACTGAAATATGTTTTGAACTCCGCTCAATTACAGTGTTCCTCTACTGTGACCGTTACCTCCACCTGAGCTGGCACCACGTCGCCTGCTGCCTCCGCTGTCATCCATGTGTGAATAAATCCAGTGAGTTTATCGGGATGCTCCTGAGTAATTCCTTTACCTGATACTGTTTGTCGCGAACCAATTTTCTTTTCTGCACACCGCTCTCAAATTTCTTTTTAGCCGACATTTTGCACCTGTCACTCAAGGAAAGTGGCGATGCTTGACCACAAAGGGGTGCGGGGCTGGGCTTTGACAAGGGTTCATTTGGATCAATCAGCAGTCTCAAACGTGTGTATAATGTGATTGACAGGAAAGCTGAGAAGTTACGTAATAATATTTTCATCCTCATTGTGTCCCAAAAATGATAGGCCCCTGAACTCGCTGGGCGCCCATGCTATAAGTTGTACGTGTCTATGATGAGGGGCAGCCCCGCGGAGACGCCATGCAGGAGGATAAACTGGGCTTTAGGCTTCATGACATGACACAGTAGCAGAACATTTTGTAGGCACGTTCATGTAGAGCTGTGAGCTTCTGTGCACTTTCACTTTAACACTTTAACTTAAAGTAAAGCCTATTTTGCAGCATTTTTGTAGTCCTGGTAATCTTTTCTTTGCCATGTCGATAAGGTTATTTAAAGGACCATTTCTGAATGTCTTTGTTCTTTGCATTTTTTTCAGTAATAACTTAATATTTTCACATATAACTCAATTGTAATTACAAAAAGGGAAAATTGTAACAATTTATTGCAACTTTCACTACCTCCTGCAATGTAATCGCACCAAAATCACAACTTTCAGCTCTGGTTCATAGAGATTTTTGTTGCCAAAGTGAATGGAACTTCATCATCATTTTTATTTGTGTCTTTTTCACAAGCACAACTGATATGGAGCAGGTGCAATAGACATATTGGTGCATGCATGGAGGAATACATGAGTTTTTTGGTTAGTGCCAAATAAAATGGCTATTTTCAAAACATTTGAAGTGCTGAGAAATGTCTCTGTATGTCACAGAATCCCTGTTTACAACAAAGTCCTGGTACTTCAAACTGGAGGACAGGAGAGAGCTATCCTCCAGTTATATTATAGATATTCTTAGGGGTAGTAAGGAAGGAAATAACTGATTAATTAAAATTAATTTAATAGGCATTTAAGGTCTCAAATGTACTAACCATTTGACTCAGGTTGGGAAGCAGCAGGGATTCACTCATCTCAATTATGTATAAAGACTAATTAGGAACATTTCTCTGATGCAAATAAATTATCCCCACAATGACAGTAATTTCTAATCATACTTAAAACGGCACCTTAGTTCTCCTTTGAGTAGTAGCACAGGCCATACTCAAAGGAAGCTCTCACATCTCTGAGTCATGTATGCGTCAGGTAGTTCTATACAAGGTGCCATATTGTGAGAGAGCCTATCCATTTTCAGAGCTCCTTTTTCAAGAGCATCTCTCGCTGCTCCATTAGCTGAACATGTTTGGATATACAGGGAAAAGTGGCAGCAGGAGTGCAGTGTTGGTGAAGATGGAGGTTTTGGGAGGACAGCAAAGCAATGCGAGTACTAACATTTGAAGAGAGAGGATGTTGAGTGCACTGTTCTTGCTTTAATGCTCCACTTATTTTTGATGCTATGTCGGAGGAGACCAGAGAGGGAGCAGCAGAGGCAAGAGATGAGTCAGAACTCTACCACTAATGACTAAAGCAACTCCCTGCCCGTTGGTCTCAGCGTTCATTTTAATATATGGTGTTGAGTCAAAAGATGGCAGGCAGATTACTTCAGCTGGTTGAGTGGGACTGTCACCTTTTTAACATATTACTGAGATAGTCTGCTCCAAATTGTCATCGTGCCCTACATTAATATACATTTGTCATTCAACGAAATTATCTAATTTATTAAAATTGTCCTCCCAGACAAAGTATAATGACAAACCCACTGCTAAAAATTATTTACATGAACAATGAACAAGTAAAATGAACAAATAAAAAAGCATTAAAATTCAGAGCTGGGTAATTGTAATGAGTTAAATGGCCAAAACAGAAATGGACTCACATTGTGTTTGCCTCATTTTCCACAGTTTAAGCTTTGTGTCAAACCGGAATCCTTCCCTTATTTCTGGAAAAAGTTTTTGTGCTCCAGAGAACCTATTTCTCAATAAAAATAATCTTCCTGACATTTGACTGAGGTTTATATATTACTACATTTATTACAACATGTGAGTAGACAGGGGGCAGGTGGACTTTTTGATCTATTTAAGCATTGACTGACTCAAAACATTTGAAGTGATGATTCTGTGGCCAATTTTTGCTCAGTATTTTTTATATTGATGCTGTTGTTGGATTGTTTCTCTCCTTCCCTTAGACCAAAGCAGACTGATTAGTTTGACCTGAGGAGGCAGCCAACACACTCTGGGCCGTGCTCTCATCTTGTCTCCTGATGTTCAAATCCTGGATCTTGTTTTTTTAACAAGAAGGCCCTGTGTGGTTCCCCATGAAACTTTTTAAATCCAAGACAAATAAACAAACATATCTGAAATGTTTTCTGATTAAACTGATTCTGAGTGGATGTGTTCTTCTAGAGCTCTTAGTGGGATTTTGTTGTGAACTAGTTGTCATTAACATTAGGGGCTCTATTTTTGTAGACCAGGGGCCTCATGTACCAACAACTACGTGGATTTCACACTAAACGCCAGCGTTCGCAAGAATCCCGGAAAAAAAAATCCGGATGTATCAATAAGTGCGAGCGCCGGGATCCACGCACCTTTCCTTGATACATCTCACTCAGCATGTAATTGAGCGCATCGCCCTCATTACACCCACCTATATGCAATTTTATCTAAATAGGGTCTCTCTCCTGTCCACGCTCGCAAAAAAATGTGGAAGAAAAAGAGGTTGACGGCATGTGAGCTGGAGGTGCTGGTCTGGGAGGTGGAGGAGAAACAAAGGGTTTTGTTCGGCAGCCTGTCGTGTCAGTATAAAAAAACAAACAATGTGAGTGGGAGAAGGTTTGCCAGAGAGTGAACGCGGTGGGTTCGGAGCAACACAACCCCGCGGAGATTAAAAAAAAGTGGTGGGACGTGAAGCGGCCAGACAGGTGGGGGTCAGGGAGGAGCTCACACACGCCGCCCCCCGCGCTGACTCCCAGAGCCTGGAGGGTAAGTGGGGGGTCCATTTCTTACTACGACATTCCCACATGCTTTGCCATCAATGTAAACACAAGAATAACACACAATCAGGCATTTAAATAAAGCCATATTTTTAATGCTCAACAGAAATGTATGTGTCGGCCAGTGTGTGTGGCGCCGGCAGCCCACCCGGACGCGGCGGCGCATCTGCCGGCCCACCTGCCGGCCCACCCGAACGCAGCGGGAGGGTCCTCCACAGCAGTCCTTCAGTCACAAAAGGAGATTGTACGTGGAGTCTCAGGCATCAATTACGGATCCACCGCATGATTAACGTTCTTGAACGTTAAGTTGAGCAAAATAAATTCATTATATGGCTTCATGAATGGTGTAATCGTGTGCTTCTTCCCCATTCACATTGTGGCCATGAAATTCTGGCGGGCAATGACGGCTGTCCGGCCGGGGATCGACGTCCATCCCTCCGGCGTCTGGGTGGGTGGTCTCGCGGAGGGACATGCTGCTCGGCCAGAGGGATGCCATGCGGGCCACATTGTGAAGGACGCCACATGCCATCACAATGCGGCCCACCTTCTCCGGGCCATAGAGCAGCCCCCCCACACACACACACTCCAGTCCACACACACTCCAGTCCACCCTTCAACTCTCAACTCTCCACCACTGAGCGAGTGGGAGTGGAGGTGGTTGTAGCTCCGCTCTGGGTCAGTGTGGGAGTTGAGGAGGGGGTCATCAGCCCGGTCCTGAGGGCGGAGCCACTGTCACCTGCAGTAAAAGCACAGTGTTGCACACATTTAGTTGAAGTCATTGATGCAAGTTAATTTTTTGAAAGACAATAATCAAAAGCTTTTGTGACTTAAGACGTGTATCTAACTATCGGTGGCGGGGGGGTGGGCTGTATTATGGATCAGATGCACAAGGCTTCTATTTTTGCTGGATTCCGTAGCAGAAATGCATACATTCAGCTCAGTGCAGCTCGAGTGCCAGTGGAATTTGGATGCAGCTACAAAATGAAACATCCAGTTACTTTTCAAAATAACCAAAAAACTGTTGTCTTTTAAGGTTGTCTGTTTGTGGCTCTGGAAAATCATCAGTCAGGACAACAACAAAACAATAGTTAACTTGTTTCTATGGCAACAGTTTTCCAAAAACTACATTAATTCATCATGTCAATCAGAATCAGTTGAATGAAGAATCATCAGACACACACAAACACACACACACACACACACACACACACACACACACACACACACACACACACCGGTGTGTGACACCTATGATCAGACAGCGTTTTTTGCATGATTGAGGCACAAACCTTTCCACTAAACATACAGAGCAACTCTTCTGATACTGTTCTTGATGCGAACCATCAACTCTTTTAAGGGTTTGCTGTTCTGTTTATACTGTTTATATATTGTGGTGCGCGATCTAATGTTAACTATTTAATTTCCGCAAAATGTTGCGTCTCGTTCACTCCGGCTGTCTGGCTACCGTAGAGCAGGCGGTGGGGCAGGGTACGCGGCAGGCACACAGTCAGACCGCAGCCGCAATTCAACCCAGCTGCCATCCAACCGTCAGAAACCACACCGACCATCATGGAGGAGAGCTTGCTACAGAAACCTAAATTGGCAATACTTTCCTCCCTTCATGGAAGGAAATATATCGTGGGTGGAATATGATGATGACGTGCCGCCATGTACTGCACTCTCTGCAGACAATTCCCAGCTAAAAATGGTTGGCAATCATGGCAATGAAGAGAATAAAATCTGATTGGAGGAGCCAGCTATCTGTTAAAAAAATGTTGTCCAAGTTGATGTTTTTGGGCCCTTCAATTCAAGATTTTAACTGTGATTGGGCGTTAAACAGGTGGCTTACCTGTTCAGACAGGGCATCGAGGGTGTGACTGCTATTGATCAAATGTGGAATAGCAATAAATACTGCCTTCTGACGAAAGAAGTGTTGTGTAGTGTTGTTTACAGTCATCGGGAAATGGATTTCAGTTAAAATTTAAGTCATGAGCTAAAGTATTAGCCACACAGCGAGAAAAAGAACCTCTTTGGCATGGCAAGCAAGAATTTAGATGTGGCAAGTAGATTTGAGAAGTACTTGTCTGACACTAGTAGGAAAAAACCTTAACGTCGAACCCTGCTAAGTGCCAAACAGTTTTTAGAATACATTCCATTTGTAATAAATATTTTCTTTACCACCCGTCTTTCCTGATATCTGTTCACACGATCAACAAGAAATCTGTCAGATGTCTTGAAGAGAAGATGATCAGAAAAACAAAGATATTCCACCCCACATTGTTGTTGTGAGTCTGCACCATTATCACAGTTCATTGCAGAGGCTGCACAACATATAAACTGCGTATCAGCCTGCACATATGCCGGATGTCCTGCTGAATTCAGATAGAAGTATTTTCCGCTCCTTCGCTTGTGATCACCACTTCTTGCTGAATTGTGCACCGCAGCTGTAGGAAAAGTAATGTATCCAGTGTTGATATTCATAAAGCTGAGGCTTGATCTTCCACTTATCCAGCAGCTACAATTCACCACACACAAAGTGCATGATCTGCAAAGATGAGTGGAATGAATATAAAGATCGACTTCTCCAATCAGGTTGATCTTTTCAAGAAAACGTCTTTTGGTGTCCAGATGTAATTTGTGTCTGTAAAACCTTTTTGTAGAAAACTTTGTCCAACAACAGCAAGACGTTTGTTTACGAGCTCACTCCTCAGTAACGTTGCAAAATGTGTGATCTGCAAACAGCATAGTAGTGTTGTGATCAGTTGTATCTGCGTGGGCATGAATGGGCAGGATATTTGCGTGTGTATCAAAAACGTGCGGCTCAAAAATCCCTACAGTCACATTACTTTTCTTGATCATTACTGTTACCATGGCAACCCCAGACGCCAAAAAGCGCGAAACATTTCCCATAGTAATGAATGGGGAGAGGGCCAGAAAACAAACGATATGATGATTTGAGGTATCGCCACGTAGCCATACTTTCACATAGAAGCATGATTAAAAAATCAAAACGTTGACACAGGAGGCTTGTCGATATCTGTTATGATTTGGCCACAGTGACTGTTCAAGTTTGGGGTGCAAATGGGCTAAAAATCAGCGATATAATGGGTGTGTATTGCGCGGGCTAGAGTGAGTGATGTCATTGTTGAGGGCAGATCAAAAATGTAAGCCAAAACATTTTTTTAACTTGCCAGAGCCACAAATTATATATCAAAATGTAGGAAAAAGACCAGAGAGTCATAGAATGTGGACCTAGAAGCTGTGACATGCTCACGTTTGAAGCTATGAGCCATTGTTCATGAGGATGCGCAATTCCCGGCTCCATTGACAGCCATTATACCAGATGACAAATTTTCGAAATCTGACTGTTGCTCGACTTCTCTGAACATCTCGCTCTCCCGTCCAAATCGTAAGGCTTAGCAACTTGCCCTTCTGATATGTCCTAGCTGGACTTGTGTCCTTGCTCACTGAGTTTTTTCAAATTGGACATGTACTTTGTCCGTAGTGAGCTTTTTTGTGGACACTGGTCAGATTCTGAGTCTCCCATTAGTTATAATGGGACCTGATATAAAGCAGGGGTGCACTCTATATTCAGAGCTTGACTGTGATGTCATACTTTAAGTTTGAAATGTGATTTGACCTCTGACTTTTTGCGGAAACCCTAACCTTTCAACCTGCAACTTACACCATGATGAAGAGAGGGAAAGATGTCAGATACAGAGCTTCACTTTTACGTGATAACATTCAAGGCTTTGACGGTTCCTTCACGCCGTTACCCATTACACCCACCAAGAGCCTTGTGCTGAAAAAAACAATGGACGAAGAATGATGGTGCCACCAATGATGACATTCTGAGAACGGTACTGGAGCTAACAAACCGGTTTGCAACTATTGAGCAGAAATTATCCAACAACCCCGGAAGCCATTACAGAGATGTGCAGCCAAATGTAAGCAATGGAAATTAAGGCTCAAAACAATGAGAAGGAAATATATGTCGGGGAAAATCTCCAAACTACAGCAAAGATGTGTTGACGCCAAGCACTACAGTAGGCGCTGGAACTGCCGGCCCACCTGCCGGCCCTCAGAAACACCTGAGGAGAACATCATCTTCCGAGGCCCCGATGCATACATTGAAGGGCAAAAAGTGACTCGCAAAGGATATCCTCAAAAATTCTGCAACAATAGCATGCGGTGACGCAGGATAATGTTAATAACGCTAAACAATTTAAAATGCAAATTCAGAAATGATGGTACTTAAAGTTAAGGTTCACAGTCCGTAAGTACTTAATACTTTAAAAAGTAATTTTTTGTTGCAGACATAAGCTTGTTTCTGTTAAGTATGTCATGTTTTAGCTTTAAGGCACTGAATTTGTGTTCTTTGACTGTAAGTTGACTACGCGATAATACCAAAAGGAAAGCTGTTCTTTTGGTTACCACGAACTGCAGTACTGACATAATTTCTGCAAGAAACTCACTCATATGGAGGATGAAAGGTTTTGGAAATCACAAGAGATAGAGATAGAGATAGAGTAGTATTGCAGGATTGTTGAATACCGGTAGATTTGAGGGAGACGTTGTGGAATCCACTAGTTCAGATGAAGGACGATGGATTATTTTAGTTTTAAAGGTGGACAATTTTAGATTTATCATTGACAATGTTCATGGACCAAATTCTGCTCAGGCGAAAGATACATTTTCCAAGCTCTCTCTGACACTGGATGCATTAAAGACTTAATATACAGACTCTTTCATCATCATAGGAAGAGACTTCAATGATGCTTTTGATGATGCTTTGGACAGACCCCCTCCAAGATCTACAGCAACGTCAGGTTTCAAACTCTCTTTCTTTATTAGTGATAAGTTTCTACTTTCAGATGTGTGGAGGTTTATGAATCCAGGTGTCACTGAGTTTACGTGGTCGAATTCCAACAGATGTTTACAGTCTCGAATTGATATGTTGTTGATGTTATCACAGGGATTGCAATTTGTTACTGATGTTTCTCATGCTCCACTATCTGACCATAAATTTAAAATTATATATACATATATATATATGTATATACATAATAAATTAGTCTAAGATTCAAGGGGTTTAGGGGGAAGGCAAGCACTAGAGGTTATTGGAAATTAAACAATAAGTTAGAAGATAAAAAGTTTAAAGAAAGAGTAGCCTTACTTGTTAAAAAGTCAGAGAAGTAGCAGTAATTTGAACTAAAGAAATAAAAAAGCATAACTCCAGCATAATGAACTCCGTGATGGATAAACTGCTGCCATTAATCTCCAAACATGATTTATCAGAAGAGGAATTCAAAATTCTGAAGTTACTTTTTTGCATTAGAGAAAAGAAACAAGAAAAGGAATAATATTGTATCTCTTTGTATGAATGGTGTCATAAGTTCAGATCCTGACATCATTTCTGATTACATTACCTCGTTTCACAACGATTTATATATGTCCAATTTTAATAAGACTAAGTGAAACATTTATAAACAACATTTAGGAGTTTACACCTCTGATTTCAGAGAACTTTAGAGATGTCTATGATACTGAGCTCTCATGCTCTGAAATGACTGAAGCAGTACACTCAATGAGCTTAAGGAAATCACCTGGAAATGATGGTCTGTCAGTGGAGTTTTTTCTTTGTTTTGGGGATTTGATATCTTCTCCTGCTTATGTTTAAAGATTGTACAATGAGGCAGGAAATTACAGCCACCATGAAACAAGGTTGGATTACCCTGATTCCAAAGCCTGGTAAAGACCACTTGATAATTGAAAAATTTAAAACCAATCTCGCTTCTAAAGATAGATTATAAAATCATTGCACAGGTTTATGTGAAACGTCTAAAAACAAACTCAGACGAGATAATAAGCGAAAATCAAAACGGCCTCATGGCCAAACGTCATATAAGTTCTAATATTAGACTTGTATTAAGTGGTGGTAATGTGGTAATGTTTTCCAAACAATGTATTTAAATGGTAGGTGGCCTAAAATTCTTGATGGGTTGCAACTTTTCTGTTCCTAAATTGCCGATGAAACTCTGAAAAGTTTTATCAGCAGGCTTTACTGGCATGGAAATTGTGTTGTGTTTCCAATCAACAACAAGATGTTATATAAAGTTGGCTGGATTAAGAGGGGCAAAATATGTTTTGCAGATTTATTTGATGACAGTGGCTTTGTAATTATGAACATTTCCTCAGAACAACATCCTTTCCAGTAAAATTCTACGAATTTGCTTCTGTTGTAAAGGCCATTCCCCAGATTATGCGCGAGTTGATGAAATGTCATTTAATTTATCAAAAAATATATGTTCAGATACATGACTTTAAGATTAGAGGGATTCATATATTAATTAGAACTATAATAAGATTTCCCTGAGAGGAAATTCTTCTGGAATTCACAAATAGTCGATATAAACTGGCATAAAACATGGTTGCGCCCCTTTCAATTTGGCATCTCAAATAAATAAAGAGAACTCCAGTTTAAAATTCATTCATTCACTAATGTGGATGATAATCCACAATGGAATTGAGTCAGAGACAATTTCACACTTGTTTTGTATTTTCCATGTATCATCTCCGTTTTGGAGAGACCTAGAAAAATGTATTTATGATAAACCCCAACATACCGTTACAATCAGTCTGAAGGATATTATTACAAAATTTGAATGTATTGACAAGACGTTATGCTTTGTAACTAATCTCATGCTTCTTATGGGCAAGTTTTACTCACATAAAATGAGAATGTCCAAATGCCTTCCGTATTTCAGAGTATATTTGATGGATTTCAATTCCTACATAAATACTAATGCAAAATAAGAAAAGTGATTACACACTGAAGTACCTTGAAGAATGATCACTAATCAACCTCTGAAGAGAATTTAATGTGCCTTGTTCTCTTTCTCTTTATCTTAAATTTGTTTTTTTTCCACTCTGATATGTTTTTATGTCCAGAGATTATTTTGATGACACTTCAATACTCTTCAATACTCTCAATACTCTACTTTTCTTTGTATTTACAGTGCCTACTCATATGTGCTATATGTCTGCCAGTTTTCTACTGAATTATTTTGTAATATTTGGCATTTCAAATAAAGTTTGAAGGAAAAAAAACAAAACAAAACAAAAAAACACAGGGCACGCCCACCTGATCTTGATTGGCAACTGTATTTGACACATCACAGCACAGACACAGGCCGATTTCCATGTGTTTCAAGTCAGATTCATGAGAAAGGCCTTAAATCATTAACGTTTTGACGTATCTACACCATATATGACACGTCCACTCATGACCCCACTCTGTCCCACTGGGCGGCCATTCTGGATGTCCCCATAGCCGATAAACAGGCAGTAGGCTCTAAATCATCAACGCTTTGACATATCCATGCAATGTTTCCACGTCCATTCATGTCCCCATTCTGAAGATGAATCCCACTCGGCAGCCATCTTGGATGTCCCCACAGCTGACAAACAGGAAGTTAGCCCTAAATCATCAACACTTTGACATATCCACACCATATTTGACACTTTCACCCATGAGCAACTACAAATCAGAGGCAAGTAGACAGGCACATATCGAAATTTCTTGCAGAATTGTTCTAGTGAAATTTGGCAGGGGGTTTACCGGCCCATACATGGGCGAAAAAATCTGCTCGGTAGCGCCCCCTTCAGATTATCATTTTTTTTCGAGTTTTTCTTAGGACTGTGAAATTTGGTACATGCATAGAGCTCTCTCCGAGACCTTTGATTTTGCGCACTTGAACTTTTCTCTAAAATGCTCAGGGGAGGAGATACAAATTGTTACATTTGGGTTTTTCTAACAGAAATTTTCAGTTTGTTCTGTACGATCTTGGTCTCAATTTGATGGTGACAACATAGAGATTTAAAAAAAAAAATACTCATCGGGGCATAGTGCATTGTGCTCTGACATTTCGAGGACGCCCATGTTAGGCGATGTTTTTCAAATTATTAACGTGTTCTAACTCAGCCATTGTTGCTTCAAAAAATCTAAAACTTTCTGGGATGATAGGCATTTATAGCATTTCTACTGAGCCGTAACAGAAGATCTGTCTTTGGAACCTGGCTCAGCCAACCAAACCAACCCAACCCAAGCTCCACCCCCGGCCCCAGTGCTGACGCTTCTCCAGGCCCAGGGGAGGGTCGTGTCGGACCACACTCGCCTCCTCCAGGAGGCATCTACAGCAGTCCAGTCCCTCAACAACTGACTCAAGGCCCAGGAGACAGACCAGCAATAACAAGCCACCCAGATGGAGAGGCTCATCGCCATGACCCAGGCCCTGACAGCACTGGTTGCCTCTGCCTCCCGTCCTGCCATCGTGGATGTTCAGCCCCCAGTGCCACCAGCTGTTCAGCCCCCAGCCATTCAGCCCCCTAGTCAACATGTTCAGTGACTATGCTGCCTTCCTTGCGGAGTTCAGGAGGGTTTTCGACCATCCCACCGCTGGACAGGACGTGGGCACGTGGCTGATGTTGAGGATGTGCCACCAGACCAGCTCACCACGTCTCCAGGAGTCTGCTCCTGGTCCTCCCATGCCCAGAGCCAGTCCATCCTCTACAGGGGAGTCCATCATCTTTCCCCCTGGTGAGGAGCCTATGCAGCTGGGACGGGTCCCCACTCACCACGGCAGAGAAGCAACGGAGGAGGGCTCAGGGCTTGGGCTTCTCCTGTGGGGTGAAGGGGCATGTATGTTATACCTTTCCAGCCCTGCCAAAAGAGTAGGCTCACCCGATGGGGGATTCTGGTTGAGCCGCCAAACTCACTCCCCACCAACCACCAACCTGGCCAGGTTCTCCATCACCCTCTCCTGGCAGGGACACAATGTCTTGGTCGAGGCCATCATTGACTCTGGGGCAGACGAGAACTTCATAGACACCCAACTGGCTCGTTCCACTGTTCTTCCCATTGTCGCCCTGGGGTCCCCCCTGGCCGTCTCAGCTCTGGATGGCCACAACCTGGGTCCCCTCACTCACCACTCACAGCCCATCTCCATGACCATCTCTGGGAACCATGTGGAGGCGATCCAGTTTTACCTCCTCAGGTCCTCTCACTCCCCTCTCATCCTGGAATGGCCTTGGCTCGAGGTGAAGGTCGCATCCTGAGCTGGAGCACAGCGTGTTATGCACGGTGTCTGCGGTCCGCCCATAAATCCTCATCGCCACCGCAACCACCCTTTGCTCCTCCAGGTCTCTCATCTGTGCCAGAGGTATACCCCGACGTGGGGGAGCCCTTCAGCAAGGATCGTGCCCGCACCCTGCCCCCACACCTGCCCTACGACTGTGCCATCGAACTCAAACACCCAGTCAGTTGTCTCTACAGTCTTGCCCCCCCTGAGAAAGCAGCCATGGACACCTACATCTCCGACTGCCTGGCTGAGGGGCTCATCCGTCCTTCTCACTCCCTGGTGGCAGCAGAGTTTTTCTTTGTGAAGAAGGATGAGACCCTCAGGCCATGCATTGATCACATCAAGCATGTCCGTCTTGTCATCCAGCGTCTCCTGGAGAACCTCCTCTTCATCAAGGCTGAGAAGTGTATCTTCCACGCTCCCTCTGTGGAGTTCCTGGGGCTCATCGTGGAGGGTGGGTGGACGTCGCCTGACCCCCAGAAGATCCAGGCTGTCATTGAGTGGAGAGCCCACCGACCGGAAACGGCTGCAGTCCTCCCTCAGCTTTGCCAATTTCTATCGGCGATTCATTAGGGACTACAGCTGGGTGGCTGCCCTCCTCACTGCCCTCACCTCCTTTCTGCGCCCCTTCACCTGGACACCTGCAGCCAGTGCGGCCTTCATGGACCTGAAGAGACGCTTCACCTCCATGCCAGTCCTGGTCAACCCTGATCCTTCAAGGCCCTTCATTGTGGAGGTGGACGCCTCGGACACTGGCATTGGTGGGGTCCTCTCGCAGCGGTCTACTGACCAGAAGCTGCACCCCTGCGCCTTCTACTCCTGCCGTTAGACCCCTGCCGAGGCCAACTACAACATCGGCAACCAGGAGCTTCTGGCTGTCGTGGGGGTGTTCCAGGAGTGGCGGCACTGGCTGGAGGGCACTGAGCACCTCGTTACGGTCTGGTCAGACCACAAGAACCTGACGTACATCAGATCAGCCAGGAGGTTGAATTTTCGTCAGGCACACTGAGCTCTGTTCCTTGGACGGTTCAGTTTCACCATCACATTCCCTCCAGGCTCCCAGAACGCCAAGGCTGACTCCCTGTCTCGGCTTCATGCGGCAGGGGAGGAACTGACCACCCCCGATACCATCCTACCACCTTCCCGGGTCATCGGAGTGGTCACCATGAACCTTGAGGCAGAGGTCAGAAGCCCAGCGCACCCAGCGTGACCCCCAGAATGGCCCCCCCGGCTGCCTCTTTGTCCCAGACGCGGTCAGGACTAAGGTTATGCAGTAGGGCCATGCCAGCCGCTTCCCCTGCCATCCTGGGGCCCGACGCACCTTGTCCTTCCTGCGCTGGCGTTTCTGGTGGCCCACCATGGCTGCGGACGTCAGGGAGTTTGTTTCCACCTGCGCTGGCGGCAAGGCTTCCCACCAGCCACGGTCAGGACTGCTGCAGCCCCTGCCCATGCCCAATTGACCGTGATCCCACCTCTCTTCTTTCCCTGGGCAACTGTCATCCGAACAATCGTTGAACGGTTCTCAAAATCCATGCAGTTGGTGAACCTGGCAAAGCTACCCACTGCGGCGGAGACGGCGGAGCTTCTTACCACCCATGTCTTCCGCCTGCATGGGCTCCCCCAGGAAGTTGTCTGACCGTGGCCCCCAGTTCACGTCCAACGTGAGGCAGGCCTTCTGTTCAAGAATTGGAGCCACGGTCAGCCTTTCCTCCGGCTACCACCCCTAGACCAATGGCCAAACTGAGAGGGCCAACCAGAGTCTGGAGTCTGCGCTCCATTGCATGTCGGCCGGTCTTTGAGTGCTCCCTGGGGTACCAGCCACCCCTGCTTCCTGCCCAGGAGACGGAGGCATCCATGCCGTCTGTTTAGGCTCACCTACGCCGTTGTCAACGGGCCTGGACTGCTGTGCACTCAGCCTTGCTCCGTGCTACTACTCGAGCCAATCGACACCACACTTCAGCCCCAGAGTACCAGGTCTGGCTGTCTACCACCGACCTTCCCCTCAACGTCCCCTCCCGGAAGCTGGCGTTGAGGTTCATTGGTCCCTACCCCATCGACCGGGTTATTAACCCCGCTGCTGTCCGGCTGGTCCTCCCACACTCCCTCTGCTGTGTCCACCAGGTGTTCCAGGTCTCCCGGGTGAAGCCCTTTGTTGCCAGTGACTTGGTACCACCAGCCCCCGCACCACCCCCTCCTCGGTTGGTGCATGGTCATCCCCAGTGGGCGGTGAGGAAGCTCCTGAAGGTCCGTCGCTGTGACCGGGATTTGCAGTACCTTGTCGACTGGGAGTGGTATGGATCAGAAGAGCGGAGCTGGGTTCCCCGGTCCCAGATCATGTCCCCAGCTCTCCTCTCGGATTTCTACCGGGCCCATCCGGAAGCTCCGGGCCGGTCGCCAGGAGTCTCCCACTCAGGGGGGGATCCTGTTACGGCTTCACCTCACGGGCCTGCCTCCCCCTCCCCCACTGCTTGTTCCCTGCGTGCACTCCGCCGCAGGTGACACTGGTCGCTGATTGAATGCTGCAACCAGCCCTCAGCCAGACCCAGCACACCTGATTCCACTTTTCTCATCGACTCCTCTGCCTACCTAAACCCTGGTTCTTCAGTCATTCGCTGCCAGATCTTCCCAAAGATTCACCTGAACCTGCCGGATGCTGAGGTCTGGCTGGCTTGTGAGATACTGCATTCTTACTCCCGAATGTTTTCCTCCCACCAAACAGCAATAAATTCTGCCTGTCATTATAACCCTTCTTCAGCTTCCTTGTGTTGTGCGTTTGAGCCCTGACTCTACCGAGCCGTAACACTTTCAGCTAGGAAGTTTAGTTTGGCAACAGCGCCCCCTCAAACAATGAAGGTGGTTTTTGCAACACTGGCTTAATGCCAGCCTATAAAGCAAACATTTTACCATTTCAATGTGGTTTTTTTCTCCAATCTGTAAGTAATGCCTTGAGGAAGATAATATCCAAAAACGATGCATGTAGCTCAAAGTGCGTGGCTGTCGCAACGCTCCGAATTTAGGTAACTCTGCGATCACTCAGCCTCATGCAGTCCCACCCCCACCACATTAAATTTTTTTCATTACCATTCCTGACAGGATTGATCCCAAAGAGGACGCCATCACAGCGCCACCTGGTGGTTAAACCATTTACGTTTTTGCACATTTGTGCCTTCAAACTGATGCTACATAGATGCAAATGAGCTGAGATTGTTTCAGGACACTCCTGACTCCTTGCCAATGCTGCTAATGCCTCATCAGAGTGCTTCATGTTACTGCACCAAGGTGGAGCTATGGAGTGTCGGAAATAAGAGACCCACAACACAAACGCAGTCAAAAGACCAGGCCATCACAGCGAGTTCCCTGGGAGGCGGTGCAACAAGCAAGCAGCGCCCCGGGGTGGCGGTGCGACACAGCTTGGGCCTGCCAGAGCGCTGCGGGGCACTAGTTTTTTATTGTAAATTAATATGGTGAATTAATCAGGAGAATATGGGATGTGAGCAAAAACAATGTAAGCGACGCACCAGTCATTTGGCTGGTGTGCAACGGCGCTGAGGAAAGCCGAAGCAGTCGCGAAAAAAACACATCACATACCAGCTGATCAAATGTATGGGAAAATAATCTAAGATCTAAATCTTAGATCATAGATCTACAAAGGGCTACTGATAAACTCACACTTACTCTCCATTTAAAGGAGCAAAAAGCGAAATCATTTCACCGCTAGGTTTGCTGTTGAGCACTGCCTGTAGACCAAAACAACGTGTGCCATTAGCCACACCTCCCTCTGCCTCTGCATATTTGAGCACAATATTTGAGCAAAAGGAGTTGTACTGTCTGTTGTTGAAGCTACAATTTGATGTTATGTTATATTATCATATCTTATATTTTATTTCTTCGGGCTACCTACCTTGTTTATTTACCATAAAATATTGAATTGTAAGATAAAGAGGTGGCCCAATTAGTTTGCTTAAAACCTAAAAAAATTCAGTTGAATTAGTTAAGTTAATAAGTTCATAAAATGTATAAATAGTATTAGTTAAAATATGGAGTTTGTTGAAATGCAAATTCAAATACTTAACTTGTGATTCAAAAGTATTTCTGTTTAGAAGTAGTTATGTTAAAATTGACAAAAATCTGTTTAAATTACTGATTTCATGCAAGTTAAAAATGAGTATTTTGTTAATGATTGATAGAATTACATGTCTAAAGTCTGTATACATTTTAAATCTGTACGATTCAGGCAAAAGTAGAAGGTAAAAAAAAGGGGGTTAATTTAAACTAAATGGTCCTAAAATGTAGAACTAGATTTTCAGTAATCCTATACTTGGATACTTAAATGTACTTGCATTGTTTGATGTAAAATGGTGATTTTTATTATTTTGTTTTTTTTGTTGTTTTTCGCAATATTTCATCACATTTATAGTGATGAAATATTGTGCATATGTGTAACATTCATATATGTTTAACATTGTTTTTTTTATCCCTCCTAGCCATTTTACATCCATCATTGGTATTGGAAAAACATTCATATCACGTCAATATTCAGTACACATAGCGTTGTGAGAGTAATTCTTCTGAGAGGCTGGAATGAGGCTATGAAATCAAAGCCTGCTTTAATTATTTCCAACAGCCGAGTTTACAGTGCTAAGATATATTGCACACTCTCCGTACATAAGTTCAAGTCCTCCTGCCTCAGAGTCAGGAGAGTCAGAGGGCGACACGACACCTGGCCACATAATTATGTCCTTCAAAGAAGCACTGAAGTTACTTGAAAGGAAAATGCAGGGGACTGTCAGATCACACTCATAAAGAGGGTTTTACCTCACCAGGGATTATGAATTACATGGTATGGGATTGGTCTTAATGCATTTAGCATTGCAAGGGGTCATGGCACTCGTACGAGAGACAACACAACCCAAAGACACGTAATGAACTTTTCAGCCACTGACCTTCTGAGTGCAGTTGTAGCAATGTTGGGGCAAATTTAGAAAGACTAGTCCCAGGACATAATTTGTGAGCACACCAATGTCCTCCTGGGCCCAAATTTTAGAGCAGACCCCAAGTGCTTGCTTTGCCTCTGTTGCCTGTTTCATGTCCACCTGCCATGGCTTTAATGCGTCAATGAACAAGAGGGAGGTTCACTTATCAATAATACAAGAAGCTTTCAACCTCACCCACTCAACACCAGCCAAATAGAGATTAAACCATTTCAGCCTAATAGCAAATATAAGGCATATATCACACCTGAATTCTGAATTCAACATTGTGACTTTGATACCCCCATTTGCCATTACATATTTTATCATGTTGAACAATACAAACAAATTGGATTCAGTGCCAGTTGCACGATTAGACATATATCAAATTTGTACGATCAACGAAAGAATAGAATAGAATAGAATAACTGAACAAATGAATATAATAAAAGAGTAATTACTAAGGCAAAATGGAGTCATTAAATGACATGAGTGTGTTAGTGTATGTTACTGTAACCCCACCCACAACATTCTTCTTTCCTGTTGTTATGAAAAGTGTTATTGTCTACCTAGACAATGGCACCATACTTTTAGTGGGCTGCCCATTGCATTTAATGGGGAAGAGCGGTGTGCCGTGTGGATTTAATTGGTGATGACAAAAGACGGCTGTGAACACATCCACAGCAGTGCATCCCTCCTTCTTTGTAGTACATTACTTGTGTCAAAAAAACCTGAAGAACATCTCAAACAGCGAACTTGGCAAGCTATCTGGCAATCCAACCTGACTCCAGCGGTCCTAAACATCTATCTATTTGTTTTGTGGCTGTAGAGCCGAACTACATACCTATTGACGTTGGCTGTGATCACACCCACGGCGGTGTATCCCTCCCTCTCTCAGATGTGCCACGCACACCATGCACGTGGTGCACCAAATTACTACAAAAAATCTAACCCCGTCTTTGGTGCAGCTGGGCTTTGTTGTGCCTCTGCCTGAGCATGTTCTACAAAACTAGAGCACCAGGTGTTGAAATAACATTATTATCATTAAGCAATTTTCAGAAGTTAATTCCACACAGTAAATTCGTTTTTTATTATTATTATTTTGTTTTTTATTGTTTCACTCATAACCCTTTCTGCTGTTCATTTATTATTGCATTTTTCTGTATTTTCTAAGCTTAGCACTTGCTGGCTGACAGTAGATTTACTCTACTTTCTGTTAAATAAATGTTAAATCATAATTCTGCTTTCTGTACTAGAATTTATAAGATGAATGTTTTTTATTATTAACAGGATTTATGCATACTTGTCTGCTTTCATACTAACAGACAGAGTTGAAGAGTGAGTTAGTTATATATTGTTAAAAAATAAAATCTAAACTTGATTAGCAATTTAACTATTTTAGCTAATGTTCACCTACACTTGAAAAAGAAGATATAATTATATTATTCCCTGAGATTGCTGATGCTATACCTTGGAAGTACTGTAGAAGCTGCAAAGCTAGCTAATCAGACACGCTAATGATAGCAGATACATGTGTAATGAGATTAAGGAGTTCTCACGCTTTAGTTCATAGGTTTCTTCGAGCTTTGGAAAGACTGTACGGAAATAGAATGCGGTATGCTGCTTCTGTTATGGATCTCAGAAACAAACTACTTTGGTGAGGAGAAATCCAATGCTTGGTAGGCTTGCTATGCCTAGTTAGAGCTGCTGGGACTGTGATTGGACAACTGCTGCTCTTTACGGGGTTTAACCAGTAGTCAAATGTTTTACTCCAAATCAGAACTTTCTGTACTTTTCCACAATGTCACAGACTGAACCTCACTTTAATCAGCATCAGATAACAGATTAGCTTTGCGCTGTCAGTCAGTAGGGGAATGCATTCTTATATCTGATGGGAAGACATATCCTAGTGTAGCAGCTAAGACAAAAGGAATAAACAAAGAAATGATGTGCTCCCCACAGAGACTAGTACCCTGATGTAGCTAAATTCAAGTGGCCTCTTGCCAGTTGTCTTTTAAGGAACAATTAAAGAATCTCTTATGCAATTAGATATTTTTGTGGGATGGTACTATTGAGCTGCACAGTGCAGAGTTGGTGTAGTGGTTGTTGAGGATTGATTCAAATTCTCAAAGTCCATGAGGGACTAAGCCTGCAAACCGCATCTGGTGGTCCATGAATAATATTAATCACTTGCTGAAGCACAGAATATTGTCTTTATTTATTTGGAACCATATCTCTGCCTTCATTTCTGTTCACAGCGTTGAGCTTGTCACGGTTGATATGCGGACTTCGGAAAGTCATAGTGAAGCTCATAATATAAATATTTTCTCTTCCAGGTTTACACCAGGTATGGAAAATGCTACACTTTTAATGGCAACAAGACCACATCCAGGAAGGCCAAGCAGGGCGGAATGGGAAATGGATTGGAGATCATGTTGGATATCCAACAAGATGAGTATCTTCCCATCTGGAGAGAGACTAGTAAGTCTCCTATTTGTAATCTGTAATCTGATTCTGCAGGATGTGGTATCTATGCAGGCCTTTAAATTAAAGATAATTTGCTTTCACTTCTTTTTGTTCATGTACTACAAATAATGATTATTTTGAGCGCATTCCCACTACCTGTAACATTGTAATATTTGTGGTAAATTCTTCAGCAAAATGCACAACCTAAATCTTATGCAAACACAGAGGTTTTTACATAATATGAATCCATATTGGGTCATTTCTATTTGCCGCAAACTAATTCAATTTTTCAGATGTGGCAGCTAAAAATTCTCCTTCATTATATTACCAATTCTTACCAATACTCTGTGTTCATTGCATCATTTTGAAGATGAGACGTCCCTGGAGGCTGGTATCCGAGTTCAGATCCACAGTCAGGACGAGCCTCCCTACATCCACCAGCTGGGCTTCGGAGTCTCTCCGGGCTTCCAGACCTTTGTTTCATGTCAGGAGCAGAGGGTAGGTCTTCTTCATCACAGCACTCCTATTCTGGCTCTCTCCACTCCCTTCCACCAGATTACCAACCTCCCCCGCAAGGCTTTACCCCTGCTAGCTGGGGTCTAATAAATCTCTGTATGCTTAGCTGACCTACCTGCCTCAACCCTGGGGGAACTGCCGCTCCACCAGCAAAGAGAAGTTCCCGGGATACGACGTGTACAGCATCAGCGCCTGTCGCTTGCTCTGTGAGACCCAAGAGGTTATGCGAGTGTGCAACTGCAGGATGGTGCATATGCCCGGTGAGTGTTTTTTGCAAAAAGGGTGGCAGGTGTCAGCCACAACAAAAAAAAGGCATGACTTGCTAATACACACAAATGAGTAATGCATGTTGTCATGTTAAAGGGCCACTTCACCATTTCTAGAAATTCATTGGATTGGATTAGTTTGTTGGATTTCTAAGTTTATTGTTGAGTTACATTGTGGAACATGCAAGATTCAGCATGTTTTTAGTCTGAACCCTTAGAGAAATTCTATGGCGTGCTATACCAGCGTTTAGTGCTGTTATTTTCAACACCCACTTTTTCCCTGTGCGAGTTCATCAGTCCTATGAAATGAAAAGAATTATACAAATTCCAATGTGAAATGTATAGGATTACTCATGAATAACCAGTGGAGTTGCACATGAAACCCATTAAAAATACCCATGTATGACAAAAACTCAACCCACATGGTAGTACATGTGAAAATGTAGATGTGGAAGTTAAATCCACAGATTCATCCATGTGAATCCCACATGGTTACATCGGAACCCATAAAAAAATCCATGTAAAACCACAATTTGTGCTCACCTGTGGTAGAACTGCTATAGGCGTCAATGGTATTGTGACTCAGTGCACAAATGAGCACAGATGTGATTTGGCTTGCTAGATGCTTGACCTTGAAGATTGATATTTGGAGTAGGATGGCCTTCAGCAGTGCTGGTATCTCTTTATCCAGTGTCACTTTAGATTAAAGTCTATGACCTTTGGAAGGTTTTTGCTCATACATCTCAGCTGTTTGGTGATTGTTCTGTTGTGCCCTTGCATGTGGTCCCCTTTTCCTGTGTTACTGTATTCGGCTGGCTTTCTTAATGCTCTTAAATTGTCATAAGGTCTCTTAAATCTAACAAACAAGCCACCGTCTCTCAGAGCCTAAGAAGTTCTTAACGAACCATGACATCCTAAGGGCTCCTTCATACACATCCTCTCTCTGTCTCACAACCTGCATGCACAGTTGTGCAGCCTCCATGGCGAGCGCAACATACCAAGTATATCCGACATCCAGCTCTGATTTGACTGCTTATTTCATGTGTGCTTGCGCTGCACTGTTTGTGCACAAAAAGTAGCCTCATCTGTCTGTCTGTCTGTCTGTCTCTCCGTCCGTCCGTCTGTCGGTCTATCCATCTGTCTGTTTAATTTCACAATGAAAAAAACTTAGCTTTTGCTTAATTTGGTTATTTCTGCGCCCATTTAGCTATTGGCTTAATCAATTTTATATGACCATTATGCCTCCCCTGCACTCCAGCACACATTAGTTTTATGAGAATGAAACGACTTTTGTATTTACCAGTCAGGTGCAGAAAGTTTTATTAATTCAATGCCAGATTGATGAGATGCCTAACGAAAGGAGGCCACCTTATGATGGGTGAGAGGAAAGTACAAAGAGCTTCAAGAAACACCCTTTCATAAGCTCCTTAGTTGCAACAACGAAGTTGAGCCCCTTTGTTCATTCATTTCTACCATTATCGAGAAACATGGCCATTATCAGTTATTGGGATACTCCTGTATTTAAGTCTTCCACTCTTAGCTTGAGAGTAGAAACATATCAGATATATTTGGGGTTGAATGACACAGGGGAGGCATCAGATTGTGGCAAAAACACTGAGACAAGACAGAACGTTTTCAGTCAGGGAGCTGCCCTATTAGACTGCTCATTACTATAACTCCTCTGCTTTTATCAACCTCTCTTGTTAGGATGAAGATACAATGTTGAGGCAAGTCTGATTACCTAATTTGCTTTTGTTGCGGACTTTGCATTTTAGCAGCTTCAGTCCCTGACTGCCAGGTTTGGTTGGTGTGTGGATAGTTTTGTTGTACCAGGGAGAAAACATAAAACAAAAAACTGCATACATCTAATATTAGCACATCTGTCAGTTTGAAATTTTACCACATTTCCAAGTAAACTAAATGGAAATGTGCATGCAAAACAAATTAGTTTAATCATTGGAAAGAAACAGTGCCGTGCTTGCTGACCCTAAATGATACAGCTGCGACTGACGACTGACCTCAATCACACACCACCTCCACTCTCGTGAGAAACTGCTGCTCTTTACAAAAAAACAACCTTAAACGGGCTAGACAGGTTAGAAAAGGGACTTTAGAGGGGGAAACTTTTCAATTAATAGATGCCAAGCACTGTTCTCTGAGTATTTCAAAAGAGCTGCTGAACCACTTTGATTCAAGCAATGATGTATTATATCAGATATTATATTTATAATAGCAGATAAAATAAATGTAGAAGCATGGATGAAGCAGTAGGGTGGTAGACCCACTGCACTTACCATTGGTAAACACGGTTTATTGTTGATTGATTAATTGATTGATTAATTGATTGATTTATTGATTGATGATTGTTTATTGGTGTGCATTCATTAATCTTGTCTTGATCTTGTCAGCTTTTTAAAATGTTACGTATTTAGAAAGCAATCAGTCAAATAACAATAGTAATATCAATATTAATAAACAAACAATAATGAATAAATATGACTAAATAAACAATGTTAATGTTAATCATTTTGAATCAAATTGCATGACTGTTGTAGATATTTATATAGCACACAAGAGCATGACTATTTCATTGTTTCAGTCTATCTCTATATTTGGATGACCACCCAAAAAAGCTATTTAGCTGATCCTGCTCTTGAGGTGTGGATAACCGACAAGAAAGCTGTGCAGCCATTCTGTCTTCTCTTTATGAAAATTGCATCATTTCTATTTTGTAGTCAACATTGTGAGATGATTTATATGGTGTCAGGTTATGTCTATTCATGGAGAGCATGATGAAGACTGGAAGAGAAAATAGAAAAGGCATAACCTGCAGAATGTGTGTGCGGAGTTCATCATATGTCATCAGATGTTATTTCACAATGCATTCATTAACATTTCTATGTGAATGGGAAGACTTTCGAAAGCATGAACTTCATGGCACATTTCACAGACCAACACAACCTTGGCAATTATTTGTGAAGATGATGAAAACCTGTCGTTAATAGTCCGGGAATTAATTTGTCTGCCAGAAAGTGATAAGCTTTTAAAGACTTTTGTTCTAAACATGCATCTCGGGTGGAGCCAGCATGCTCCATTTCTCAATGCAAGGACAGGCATCAAAGATGGGCCACACTGGTGTGGCTGGAAAGTCACCCTCCGTGTGCCCGCCTTCATTTAGAGATGAAAGTGTTTACAGTGGATCCTCATTGCTGCATATACAGGTCACTGATCATTTTGTTTCAGCTTGATCAACCTCATTTTCTCTTCTCCTCTTCAGGAACTGCTGATATTTGTCCTCCTAGTAAAATCAACTGTGTTGACAAAGCACTTGGTGAGAAACAATCTTCCCTCATTTCATTTATGATTACAAAAGACATCCATCCCCAAAAGGGAAATGGAAACACAATCAGTATTTGGTAGTGGTATTTAGAAACAAGTTCCATCACTGTGATTTAGCACCTCCAGGTGACCTCTATTGTTCATCCATTACTATATAACCGGCCGTCTGTTCCAGCATATCTGCATTCTCAGCCTCAACTCTCCCTCCTGGCAGAGGCTGAACAAAGGTGCTGTGCTCCCACTGCCATTATAGTTGCAGCATAAAAGACATTCGGGTCATGGCAGACATGAGGATAATTTTACTGTCTCATTAAAATAAGCAAGATATTTAATGATGTCTCTCTCACACTGAATTCAAACTCCACTTAAATACACCCAAATAAAATCTTAGACATATCATAGAGGAATTGGCAATATTCATGTGGGTCATATACCAGAATCAGATTTGAATAAAACAACCGTCCATGAATGGTAGTAAATTGAAATATAATCCATATTTTTACAAGGTAGAAAAACATCACATCAGACAAATAATATATTGTTGTGCTCTTGCCCAGAAATAACTAAATTCTTATAAAATAGGTACATAAATCATGGAATAATAATCACCTACTTCCAGTGCTTCTATCTTTGTCTGGACTGAATGCATTCGGAATTTGAAAAGACAGATTTGGTAGAAGCTGTTTATTTTGCTGTGTACTTAGTGTTGGTTTTTACAGATAGTATTCTGAATATGAATTAATTAATGTGCAAGCAAATTTCCTTCTGCATATTAATTGAGTCGCGTCAGGTATCCTAGTGATTGCTTATTCTCTAAGCAAATGATTTAGAGTAAGTTTAAACTAACACATCATTTAGTTATTGTTCTGAAGAATATTGGTCACTTCAAGTGGTCTCTTTCTAATGCAACAGATATGTTGCAAGTGAGCCAGCATTTTCTTTCTATACTGTTACTTTGTAAACTTGACCTGCAGTGCTTTTTTAAAGTTCAGTGTATTCTCAGTTATTTATTTATTTGTATGTGTAGCGGGTCCCAACTAGGCCTCCGCTAACAGATATATAGATAATCCTGACTGGAGTGCTGGAAACACAGGACAGCTACTGCTCCTTCCACAAGTCCTTCGGATTATGTTTATTCTCACATTCAACTTTCAATTGCAATCATAAATCATTTCTGTTATTTTGTTTGCATTAAAGCACTGGTATATTAACCACATTTGAATGACATTAAATGTCTATTTTTTCACATATTCCTCATGAAATAAACTTATCAACATTTGTATGAAACCAAAGATAAACATTTTCCCTTAATTATGTTGTCTATCATTAATCATGTCATCTCTTATCAATCATCTATCATCAATCATGTAATCACTTCTCATTCAAACACACATTGTCTATCCTCTCATCCAAAGAGTAATAACTGTACATAAAGTACATAAGTAAGTGTTCACTTAATATAACAGAATGAATCTATCCTGCAGGTTAACTATCTCACATTTACTCTGCATGAACACAAACTAAAATGATAAACATGGCGGCCCATAACTTGCTGTTTTAACCCGTGAATTCTCGAACCATTTCATTGTTTACAATTTATGTGCGCACCTTTTACCAGGGCTGCAGCCATAGCTGGTCTTAACCTACCCATTAGCATTAGCTTCAACACTACACACACTCTACACAATAATAATAATGATAATACTTTCCTAACATAATAGCCCACAAATGCTTGTTTCAGAATGATGTACCACACACACACTATTACCCCACAAATGCAGAGGAGCCAAAAGAAAGTAAACAAGAGTAAACATTTGACTACGGCGACGGACGCCATTTTAGCCACTACAATAGCCTCGTACCGTGGCACTTTCGTTGTTTACATACTTAATGAGCTTAAAGCTTCTTTACCACACATCACCGGGGATTCATATTATCTTATAAACATCTGAAGTCAGAGAAAAAGTTGATAACCAACCTGGAAACACAGGGCAGCAATAAGAGAAACAGGACAGCTACTGCTCATTCTCCAAATCCTTCGGATTATGAGCTTCACTTCCACGATGCCCTGTAAACAGTCCCAGTGACGCCACCGGTAAGTGCTGCCACCCAGTGTCCGTTTCCCGCAACCTCAAGTCATTGTGTGTTTCTCTTTCTTAGTCTTAATTAGCAGAATAAAATAATAAAATAAAATTATAGCAGTGGCAATAAACCAAGAAGTGACTTCAGATGAAATGAAACAATAATAATATCTCAACAAAACACTTTTGTGAGTATCAGTATCAGTGACACATACACATTGGTTACATGGGTATGGCTTTTTCATCCGCACGACTGTTGTTATGATGACCAGATCAGTCTGTATTTGGGATCTCCCAGTTGGAAATGTAACGCAACGGACATAAACATGGCTTATGATTATTGATGAAGTCCTGGCAGATTTTTTTTCTCAGTTTCCAAGTTGGTGCTTTGACCATAAGTGATATTTCAATGCACTTTCTCAAGTAGGAGTTTGAAAGATCCCATGTTTCCGAATTGTATAAAAAATATCAACAAACACCAACCTGCTTCCATAGAGTATTATGTGTCAGCAACAGAGCAGATAAATATCCATTCTATGAAATTATCCAGCTCTCTGGTTAACCTCAGGTCTAAGGTAAATTTGCCTTTGAACGGAAGAAATACTACCAAACTCACCATGTAACATCTGCCCAAAACCCAAACACCACTCCAAAAAGAAAAGGTTCGGAAAGTCTGTCTCTGCCAAATACTGAGCAATGCCGACCTAGCATCCAAGCTCCCCCCTCTCACAGTGTTTGGTCACGCCCCATGCTTGCTCACATTAGGGTTTCACATGCACATGTAGCCAGAGCCAGCCACCAAACAGAGAATAAGAAGTCCTGGGGCCTCATGTACTAACAACTACGTGGATTTCACACTAAATGCCAGCGTACGCAAGAATCCCCGAAAAAAAATTCCGGATGTATCAATAAGTGCGTGCGCCGGGATCCGCGCACCTCTCCTTGATACATCCCACTCAGCGCGGAATTGGCCGGGGCCGCCCTCGTTACGCCCACCTATATGCAAGTCTATCTAAACAGGGTCTCTGCTGTCCACGCTCGCAAAAAGATGTGGAAGAAGAAGAAGTTGACGGTGTGTGAGCTGGAGGTGCTGGTCGGGGAGGTGGAGGAGAAACAAGGGGTTTGTCGCGTCAGTATAAAAACAAACAATGTGAGGAGAAGGTTTGACAGAGAGTGGACGCGGTGGGTTTGGAGCAACACATCCCCGCGGAGATTAGAAAAAAGTGGCGGGACGTCCAGCGGCTCACACACGCCGCCAGCCCCCCCCCCCCCTCTGACTCCCAGAGCCTGGAGGGTGAGTGCGGGGTCCAATTCTTACTGCAACATCCCCGCATGCGTTGCCATAGATGTAAACGCATGAATAACACACAATCAGGCATTTCAATAAACCCATATCTTTAATGATCAACAGAAATGTGTGTGTCGGCCAGTGTGTGTGTCGCCGGGGTTTCTTCAAGGTTTAGTTGAACAAAATAAATCCATGATATGGCTCCATGAATGGTGTCATCGTGAGCTTCTTCCTCATTCACATTGTGGTGATGAAATTCTGGCGGGCAATGACGGCTTCCCGGCCGGGGATCGGCGTCCATCCCTCCGGCATCTTGGTGGGTGGTCTCACAGGGGGACATGCTGCTCGGCCAGAGGGATGCCATGCAGGTTGACCACATTGTGAAGGACGCCACATGCCGTCACAATGCGGCCCACCTTCTCCGGACCATAGAGCAGGCTGCAGCTCCTCCACATCTGCAGCAGGACAGGCCGCGGGAGCCGGAACCGGCTCGGCAGCCACATCTGTATTGTGGAGCAAGTCCTCCCGCTCCATGGAATGTCGCTCCGGTGTGATTGCGCGGTTTGCCACGTCCTCCAACAGCGCAACTGCTGCTATTGTTGACAGTTGCAGTTCTGCACAATAGTGAAGGCTCTTTAACAGCCACGTAGGTGATGGTGTTTTTGTCGATCGCTGATTTGTGCCCGATGTGTGCACGGTTGTCAAATAGTGACAGTCACCAACAGGCTGGACCGGCCATCGGGCAAACGTTGTCCCGGTGGGCCGGTGGGCCGGTGCCTCAGTGGGTGAGTGGGCCGGTGGGCCGGTGCCTCAGTGGGCGCAGGAGAAAAAACACTTGCGGTGCAGTCGTTTGTGTCGCATCCAACGCAGCGCTGTTTCCCCTACGTTCATCATCGCGCGTAACGCGATGTGANNNCCCCCCCCCCCCGCCCGCCCAACTGAGCGAGCCGGTCCGCTCGTAAACTTCCCGAGCCACTTCCTTGTTCCAGTCCAGCATTGGTCACCAAACATCACCTCACAGTGTCGCCAACGGACGAAAGTGCCGCTCACGCAAGAATCTGGATTTACGCACATTTCCACAGCACCTCCGAAGCTGCCATGGGAGACGCAAGAATCGACGCACTTTTCTAGGATTGATACATCCCACCGTGAGCTCTGATCCTTGCGTACGCACGTTTTTCTTGCGTAAACGGCGTTGATACATGAGGCCCCTGGTGACCAAAGAACACAGGGAGGATTTTGACCGCAGTTAGTGCTCAGGATGCAATGACTCCCTCACACCATCACATAGATAATTGTTGTTTGATGCTATGATAAGATATATAATATCATATCTGCAGAAAAACTGCCTTGTCTGTATCTGTGCAACATATGTCTATGCTGTGTTGCAGCACAGCTACAGAAGAACAGTGGGGATACCTGTCCATGTGAGACACCCTGTAATCTCACCCGCTATGGTAAAGAGCTCTCCATGGTTAAAATCCCCAGCAAGGGCTCAGCACGCTATCTCTCCAGGAAATATGAGAAGTCAGAGGACTATATCAGGTATGACAACCTTCAAGAAAAGGAAACCTTCAAGAAAAGAATAGAATGAGTTCACTCATGAGCAGTGATGTGATGCGTGATAAAAAAAAAAGGCCATCAACTCAAACCTGTGATCAGAAACTGAAAATGTTTTCAAAAGAGCATGTCTTGACATTTGACATTCAGGTACTTTTATGATGCAGTTGGATATAGACAGTGTTTCTTAGACTGTGTTATAAGATCATGTGATTTTTAATTGTATTTAAATGTTTGATTTCTTTCATGTTTAAGTGAATATGTCAAAGGAATAATTCAAATTCTAATGAGTGGATCTTAATGTCTGTGTATAGAGACGAGATAGAGAGATCATTCTCAGAATCATCTGTGTCTAATCTAAACATCATTACATCAATATGAGCAGATGATTCTGAGACATACACCAATGTATCGTTCATATTTATCCACCTATTTAATACCAAAGACAAATAATTTATATCACAACCTTTAGCACTATATTCTGTCTCTCAAAATATAAAAATGGAGGTGATGGTACCTACTCTTTCTGAAACACAAACAAGAGATCAGGAGGTATTGCTCAGCTGACTCCTTGAATTACACCACAGAAACTGCAGTTGAAGCAGCTGATTCAAAACTGGGAGATGAAATTTTGAGATTTAATGTGGTAAATGAGAATAATAATCTAGTATGTACAGTTAGAAATAGTTCGGGTGTATGATGATTTCTCTTGTCATTCTGAGCTATAATGGCTTCAATAATTTATAGAATTTATAATGAGATCTGTGCAGGTGCAATGTTTGTATGTTCAGGGATACACTCCAAGTTGAAATAAAGAGCCTGTTATGCCTTGCAACAGTTAAGATTACCAGACTCTGGAGAGATCACCTGTGGCGGTAGCTAGGTTTGCTGTCAGTCGTCCTTTTGCTTATCCCTGTAAACCTTGGAACACTTCATTACCTAACAATCATTGGATGTATTTGTGCAACATGCTGTAGGCATTATACTTAAATCACGACATTAACATCCTCCATAAACATTATTTATTATTTTCTCCTAATCATATAAGATTTGCACAGAATTATGAAAATGGCAAATCTCTTTTCCAGAGACAACTTCCTGGTCTTGGATATCTTCTTTGAAGCTCTGAACTATGAGACGATTGAGCAGAAGAAAGCCTACGATGTTGCAGGTTTATTAGGTATCTTTTCTCTATTTCTAAAGTTAATTCAAGTTCCAAGGCAGATTGGCCACACTTAAGTTTAATTGCTTTTAAAGGCAACCAGAGAGACTTTAACATTGTGCTCTTTAATTTTAGGTGACATTGGCGGACAGATGGGTTTATTCATCGGAGCCAGCATCCTGACAATCTTAGAAATACTGGATTACATCTATGAGGTGTGGCATCTGCCTCTCTGTTCATCCTGTGTTGCAGCCAGTCACAGATGTGTAATTAGTAACACTTAACTACTATTGCCCTGCAGGATGTCAGCAAAAGGCTCCACTGTAGCCCATTTATAAAATGTGCTATTGCCTTATGTGTTTACTGTAATTTTCCACCATGCTTGGCAATATTCACCAATAAGTTAATTAGTCCTCCAGTTTTTCTTCTAGCCAGACAGTGTCATCTGAAATAATCTGGCAGAGCTGGCACTTAAAATTACATCACTTATTATGTGTGTTTGCCTGGTTTAATTTGATTTCCAGGGCTGGAGAAACTGATTTCCGCTCAGTTCTGTACTGAAGACATGCCACTAGTTCTGAAGTTTTACCCCAGCTGTAGGCAGTCGTCTGAGTGATGGGAGGGAGGGGCTGTAACCTGTACATGACAGTGCTGCATCTCTTTTCTCGACCCCGATCACCCCTGCCCTCTGCTACGGAAACCAGATGATCAAACAGCGGCTACAGCGGCTGCTGAGGTCGCAGAAAGAGGAGAAGAGGAGCAAGCAACATGCCAGCACTGTTGCAACAGTGGGTCTAGAAGAAATGAAAGCAAAGGTACAGTCCACAACACACTGCAACAAACAGGGCATTCAAAAAAAATAATGCCCCGTTAACATGTAAACGAAAACACTATTGTTAAAAAACGGAGATCATCCTATGCATTTGGGCCTATCATCCACACATAAAAGGGATTTTCCGACCTTAAAACCAGATCTTTTCAAAAACACCCTCTGGCCAGTAGACTTTAAGAGTAATCTTCATCTTCCTCAAACTTGCCTCTACACGATTACATAAAATGCACGAGGACGCTGTAGCACAATTAAAATTGGACCAGAGAATGAAGTCTGACTAGCACCCCCAGATAGATCGGTTGTCAGTCAATTTACGAGTGCTTGTGGACGGCCAGCTCGACTGCGCGATCTGCATATGCGCATTTTGCTTATATGGCTGACCTGGAAACAGAAGCATCACACCGAGCTGTTGACAAAGAGTGACATCAGTGCCAACTAAGCATTATATGTAGTTTTTCTTTGACATAATCCCCGAATGTGAGTGAGTTTGATGTGGAGGAGGACAGAACGTAGGTCCCCTAAGAGTCGGAGTTACCTTTATCTTTGTGTCCACCGCAGCCTACTCGAGCAGTGAGGGGCAGATTGATGCCAGGGACAAGCACCCAGACTGATGCGTAAACTCACTCAACATCGCTGCTGTTGTTTTAGCTGTGGCTGCTACCTAGCAGGCTAACTTCTTTGTGGATTGTTGTGGTGTGACGTAAAAGGTCAACCACCACCTAGCAGGGGGAGGTGGCTTGACTCCACCATAGTCCAACTACCGAAAACTCCTTGTCAAAAGCTTGTGTGGTTGCATAAATTATTCACGCCAATCAAGCTAGAAGAGTAGTCCGATTTAGATGTACATGTAAACACACTTAGTGTCTCCCGAGCTACTTACACTCCATTTGCATGTTCAAGTGGAGGCGTCGACATATTAGGTGCCATCCAAAACAAACAAGCAGGGAATGTGTCCAACCAAAGGTATGGACAATCAACTATTCCAGTCTATCACAATGGTGCACGAGACAAGGCGTCAACAAGAACATTATCAGACTCCTTCTTGTGCACAATCTCCAGGTTGTAATTCTGAACAATCAAAGACCAACGCAGTAAGTGCTGGTTATGATTGTACATCCTGGAAAGGAACATTAGGGGGTGGTGATCAGTGAAAACCTTTATAGGTACATACAACAGTGCAAGAGCTTCTTTCTCAATAGTTGAGTACCTGAGTTGATGTTTGTTAAACTTTCTTGCAAAGTACAGGATGGTCGATGCCCTGGAGATCTTCCTGCAGGAGTACAGCTCCAGCCCCAACAGCACTGGCATCAACTTTGAGCTTAAATGGCAAAGAAAAGTTTGGAGCCGACAAGACAGGGTTGCAACTGAGAAGGTCAGAAGACTGTTGGCACTCGCTAGACCAAGCAAAAGGCTTCAATGGACTAGTTAGTGTGGTTAGTGGGACTGCCACAGTAGAAAAGTTTTTGCAAAATCTCCCAAGAAACCGACGCAACTCCCGTCTGGTGGCTGGCTTAGGAAATGCAGCAATGGCCGTGGTCTTTGCATCCGTAGGGCATGCCTTCCCTCGACCACCCTGTTGACCAAGATACAAAACAGAACCCCTCCCGAATTCACATTTAGGAAGGTTGTGTGTAAGAGACGCATCAGCAAGACATTGAAAGACATTCCTCAAGGTAGTCATGTGAGAAACCCAGTCGTCAGAGTACACAACAATGTCATCTAAATACGCCTTACAGTTTGGAACATCACCCAAAACTTTGTTTACTAGTCTCTGAAACGTAGAAGGCACATTACATAGACCAAAGGCCATTACTGTGGACTGAAGAAAACTGTCTGGTGTAACAAAAGCAGAGATTTCAGAGGCACGTGGTGTTAATGGGACCTACCAGTAACCTTTTAGCATGTCAAGTGTGCTGACGTACCTGGCTGGACCAATCTCATCAATACAGTCATCAATAAGTGGATGCGCATCACGTACAGTTACAGAGTTCACCTTACGGATGTCAGCACAGAATCTTGGACTGCCGTCTGACTTTTGATCTAGGAGACAAGGTGAGCTCCAAGGACTGGAGCTAGGCACAGCAAATCCATGTTTCACAAGGTAGTCCACCTCTTTCCTCATGCGCTCTCTTTTCAGGGGATTAATCCGATAAGCATGCTGTTTGATGGGTCTTGGGTTGGTGAGGACAATGTCATGAGTGATGACATTAGTTTGGGAAGGAATATTATTGAACAAGCATGGGAAATCAGAAATAAGTGTCTTAACATCACTACGGTGGTCATCAGGAAGGTGGGCCTGAAAGTGAGACAGATCAGAAATCAGATCAGAATTCCTCAGTCTTAGCCCCTGCGGGGTGGCAGTACACACGATCAGCCCATCCTTACTGCGACAACAGCTACTGGTGACACAGCATATTTTCCCTCTGGGACTACAGAGGTTCCATCTTCACTCTGTCATGTGAAGTACGGCTTCATCCTGTCACATGACGCACTCCATTTTGCCGTCTGCAGTCAGGTGTCTGAATGACGAAGTTAGTGTCACTGACTTTCTTCTCCACCACATAGGGACCGGAACATTTTGTGAACAAAGTGAAAGCAAGCATAGGAGAATGAATCAAAACCTTGTCGCCAGGTTGGAACTAATGGACCATGACTTTCTGGTCATAGCGTTGCTTCATCTTTACCTGAGAAGAGGACAGAGAGTCTTTGGCTAAAGAGCATGCGTTCTGAAGACGAGCTCTGAGTTTCACAATGTACTCAGGGATGTTATGGACTTTTTCTTCTACTGGAAAGAGAAGCTGTTCTTTTAGAACCCCAAACCTCATGCCCAGACACCAGTTCAGCAGGATTAAACCCAAGTGACTCCTCTACAGCTTCACGAGCAGCAAACAGCAAACAAATGGCAAGCATCATCCCAGTCCTTTTGACTCTTTACACAGTGCTTCCGGAGCATGGACTTTATGGCTTGATGAAACCTCTCTAGTGCCCCTTGGCTTTCAGGATGCTATGGGGTTGAAGTTATATGCTTAATGCCTAAGGTTTTCAATACATGGGAAAACACTTGGGATGTGAAATTGGTACCCTGATCAGTCTGGACCACCTTAGGAAGACCAAACATTTTAAAAGATTTCACAAGGGCCAATTGAAGCTGTGATCTTCCATAGTGGAACAGCCTCTGGGAATCTAGTTGACACACACATAATAGTCAGAAGGACCTAGGGCCTCTTGTATCAATAACTACATGGATCTCATACTAAACACCAGCGTTCACAAGAATCCTGGAAGTTCCGCATACAGAAAAAAATCTGGATGTGCTGCTATTGTTGACAGTTGCACATTCTGCACAATAGTGAAGGCTCTTTAACAGCCACGTAGGTGATGCCAACAGGCGATTGTGTTTGTATTGAACGCTGATTTGTGCCCAATGTGTGCACGGTTGTCAAATTGTGACAGTCACCAACAGGATGGACTGGCCATCGGGGAGACATTGTCCCGGTGGGCTGGTGGGTCAGTGGGCCGTAGG
>CAESWR010000033.1:220505-250489 GCA_903171835.1 Mullus surmuletus | reverse complement strand
CCCCAACTGAGCGAGCCGGTCTGCTCGTAAATTTCCCGAGCCACTTCCTTGTTCCAGTCCAGCATTGGTCACCAAACATCGCCACACAGTGTCGCCAACGGACCAAAGTGCCGCTCACGCAAGAATCAGGATTTAAGCACATTTCCACGGCACCTACGAAGCTGCCGTGGCAGACGCAAGAATCGACACACTTTTCAGGATTGATACATCCCATCGTGAGCTCCGATCCTTGCGTACGCACGTTTTTCTTGCGTAAATGGCGTTGATACATGAGGCCCCTGGTTGTGTCTCCACGTGTATCTGCCTTGAGTGAGGCCGGTCCTACAACCAACCAGAATGCGCTTGAGAGTTGCAGGGGTTGTACACAGAGGGCAAGATGGGTCATTTCCAAACCATAGCTGCAGGTTTATGGGAGAGGGTAGTACATCATACGTAGCTCAGATAATGAAACTGGATTCCATACCCCACAGCTCACTCCATGTGAGTTTTTTCCTCTCGACACCCTCCCACAGCATCCAGTGGCTCTGCTTGGCTTGTGCTATAGCTTCGGAGGGCTGCTTCCTCCTGTCGGCGCACCTCCTCTACCACCAATGCTTCGACGTCCGGTTGCAGATGCTTTTTGCCAGAGAGGTGTTACAGCTCCGAGGCCAAAGCCTCCTCTGCCTTGTTGGACGTGGCCTACTACGTTGCGATGGAGGAGAGCAGATTTGGCTTGTAGCATAGCTGTGGCTGGGGTCCACTTCTTCCCTGTTGCCAGGGTAGGAGTAGCGCCTTTCACCACAGTGTCCCGGGAGTCAGTGAGGGACATGTCCAGCCTCACTTTGGCACACTTAAAATCCTCAACTAGACTCGAAATTGGTAATGTCAGGGCTCCGTTGTTGTAGAGTCCAACGCTGCTTAAGCATTTCGGAAGTCCGAGCCACTTCCTCACATGGGAGTTCACTAATCTTTCCAGACGATTTGCATGGCTAAGCGAGACCTCGTACATGGTCAATGGCCATAAGAGTATGGGTAACAGCCCAAACTGGTAACACCAGAGCTTCAGTTTCCCCGGTAATGCAGTGTTGTTGATTTGCTTAAGGCCATTAACCGTGTCCTTCCGGAGTTGTTCGAGTTGCTGGGTGTCTCTAAGGTCTGCGTTATACCATCGTCCGAGGCTCTTGATTGGCTTCTCTGGGACTGTTGGTATTGGCTCATCGCTGATGTAGAACCGCTCGCCTGTCAGTTGGCCTTTGACGATGGAGATGCTGCGAGACTTGCTTGGCTTGAACTCCATTCTTGCTGGAGTTTCTGAAGCAAGCGTCTAGTGCATGGTTTTGTTGTTGTGATGATGGTCATGTCATCCACGTAGGCTCTAATTGGTGGAAGACGCAGGCCGGTCTTGGTCCTCTCGCCTCCCACTACCCACCGAGATCGTCCGGGGCAGGCGTGGGGGTACTCCACCCAGGCAAGGTGCGCAGAACAGGAGGCCAGGAGACGTGCAGGGGAGGGGGACAAAATGGACAGCCTTAGAGAACCAGTCTACAATTGTAGTAATGGTCATGTTACTTTCTGGGGGTGGGGGGGGCTCTGGTGAAGAAGTCAACCGCAATGGGACAGTGAGGAATGAGCAGGGGTTGGAGGAGGCCAGCTGTTGTACAGTGTGAGGACTTGTTTCGGGCACAGCTGGAGCGGGCCGCAATGAATACTATGGCGTCAGCTGCCATGGCGGCATGAAGAGAGTTCATTGAACCCCAGGATGGCAGTCCATTTTGGAGAGTGTCCCAACTTGAGCACTGGGAATGTATAATCGACCCTGGGGGCTTACTCCTGGCTCTGGGCCCCTGCTGAGCCTCCTGGACCAGCTGTTCAACATGCCATCTGGCTGCCATGACAACACAGGAGGAGTGTAAGATGGTGTCTGTGACTGGTTCTTCTTCACCTGGCGAAAACTGCCTGGATAGGGCTTCTGGCTTTACATTTCGGGAGTGAGGCCAGTAAGTGACGGTGAAGTTGAATCTCCCCAGGTAAAGGGACCACCGAGCCTAACTGGAGTTCATTCTCCAGGCTGAATGAAGGTAGGAAATATTTTATGGTCTGTGCAGATGATGAAAGGGAAGGAGGCTTCCTCTAGCCAGTGCCTCCATTCTTGGACAGCGAGAAGGACTGCCAGCAATTCTTAGTTCCCCACATCATAGTTTCTCTCAGCAGAGGTCAGTGGCGAGAGTAGAATGCACATGGGTGGAGTTTGTGATCCACAAGGGTGTTTCTGGGAGAGGAATCTGAGGCATCAACCTCCACATCAAACTGCAGGGCACTGTCTGGGTGAACCAAAACAAGCTCATTAACTTCAGCGGGAGCCGCATATATCCTATACAAGTGCATAAACCTTGTTTTTTTAGCTTATCAAAAGCCGCCTGTACAGCAGGTGACCATTCAAAGGACCTTTATGCAATTGGACAGATGCTCTTCCCAGGAGTGGCAGAAAATAACCATCCAAATATGCAGCCCCGAAGTCACCAACATCTCTCAAAACACAATCACTGAGTCTTTCAAACATGGCCAGTGGCCCCTGGAGACTGAATGGCATAACTTTGAATTGATACATACCAAACGGTGTTTTGAATGCTGTCAGTTTCTTAGCCTCCTGTGCTAGGGAAGGCTGCCAATACCCCTTGCTGTGGTCCAATGTTGTGATGTACCGAGCATCATCAACCCTATCCAGCAGGTCAATGATAACCAGCATTGGGTACGGCTCAAAACAGGAAACTGCATTTAGGTATCTGAAATCAATGCAGAACCTGAGAGACCCATCTTTCTTTGGAACCAGCACAATCAGACTATACCACTCACTGCAGGAGGCTTCAAATATACCCAGCTCCAAAATCAGCTTGATTTCCTTCTGCAACACAGGAATCAAACACTTACGTATTCGGTAACTCGTTTGCCTGATTGGAACGTCTTGCTTCAACTGAATCTTGTGTTGGACTAAAGACATGAAGCCTGACGTCTCCTTAAACAGCTCAGGGTCAAGCAGTTGTTTCATCTCATCCTGCTGAATAGAAGAAAAATGTGCAGTGCTGCAGTGGCATGTTAGCTGGTCGGTAAAAAATTCTCATTCACATCTTCATCATGAACCGCTCGCACCAACAGTCCCTTCTATAAGGGTAATGGGTTGTGTAATCACAGATAACCAAAAGATAGCTGTGACCGGAGGAGCTCTTCTCTGGTGGACCCTCTATATCGATCCCCATCTTCTCAAATGGTGTTTCTATAATTGGCAGAGGCTAAGATAAGTTGGCACGTTTTACAGGAACTACAGAACTTATTAACCTCCATGTACATCCCTGGCCAAACAAACCATCTAGCATCCTGCACAGGGTTTTTTGAAAACCCATGTGACCTGCCCATTGTATCAAATGCATTAGTTCCACCACTTTCTGTCTGAAGTGTTGTGGCAGTGCAAATGCTTCCATCTGTCCCTTCTGCTGATAAAAAAAAATTGAGTCATCAAGACAGTGGGAGTTATTCTGCAGCTTACCCTCAACCTCTTTTACCTTCTGTAACCATGGTTGCAAGGTCAGGTCCTGACTCTGCAGCAGGGGAATCCAGATCTGGGGGAAAGTCAAAGTCAGTCACCTTCATGGGTTTTGGTGGATCCTCAGACAAGATCTTAGGAGCCACTTTAAACTTTTCCTTTCTTCCCTGAGCCCTAGATTTACGCGATTGTACAGTTCCTGCTTCCCAGTCCTCTCCAAAGAAAGGCACCTCACCAAGGTCCCACTTTGCGCTTTGAGCCCTGGTGGTTTTATTGAACTTTTATTAAACTCAGACTTTCTTCACCCTTCATGTTTGACTCGTGATCTCCCTGTTACACTAACTCAAAGGGCTCGACCAGGCACAAGATTGGCGGAAGTACAGCATAGCTGCATTACAGTCGGGTTAGACCAGGGGTGTCAAACTCATTTTCACCGAGGGCCACATCAGCATAATGGCTGTCCTCAAAGGGCCAGATGTAACTAATAATGTAACTAAATGTAATTGAATGTAATGTAAAGTAAATGTAACTACTCTGAATTTATTACTTATTCAAGTTATATCAGTTGTTGCACATTACAGTTGCATAGACAAATATGTTTGCTTGTTGCTCTGTTATAACATAAATCCTTTTGTCAACTTATGAAACCCACATAACTCCATCAATCATGGATCAAACTATCCAAGTGAATAAAGAAAAATAACATAATAAATAACTCTGAGAACACTCAGAAAAATAACATAATAAATAACGTAATCAAGCCCATTAAAATGGTCTTAATTACTGTTAAATCAACAATTGTGAGCTGCTAAGAACATGTATGACAGATGTAGCATTTTTTTTTTTTAAAAAGGCTGAACACAGCCTTGCATCCAACTAATAGTTTGATTACAAAAATGTGTCTGCATACACACATAAAACCTGCAAACACTAAATAATTGCAATGGCAGCTACACATAAATAATATGAAATCAACAAAAAATAACAAAATAAAGGTTGACTCAGTTGACAAGTATATTGGTCAAGTTTTGAGGTTTTTGAAGAGGAGATGCTGGAGGAGAAGTGAATCCCCTCTCTACCATCCACTGTTCATGCTCTGAAAATAACAAACACAAAACAAAATGCAAGCACAATCATTAAATTGCACACAGAGTTTAACTATTCTCCCCACACCTCTGACACCAGCCTCCTCTACCTTCCTGAGCAGCTCTGCTGCCGCTGCCTATTTTTATTCGCCGGTTCTTCGGGTGACGCTTCAGAGCCCAGCAGCTGTTAGCTAACTAGCATTAGCATTCGCGATACCATTCGCGGTAAAACTAACAAAAAACATCACAAATATACTCAAAACGACACCAGCTGGTGGTGCTTGGTGGAAAGAAAAAGTGTAAAAGACTACATTTATAACTTACATTTGTAAAGAGCAGCCACGTCCACTGTGGACGGACTAGCAGCCCAGCTGACCACCAATGAAATGAGTGCACTGAGTGTCCATAGTCGCATACTCAAAATTTTAAGTATTGACTATGGAAGTATGCGATTTGGGACACAGCATCAGACCAGAAAGGGAGGGCTGCTCCGCTGTTGGTGTGATCACAGCCAACTTCAATCATGGCCAATCAAAGCGGCTTCTCTCATTCCCTTTAAATGCAGTGTGCGAATCGCGCACTGAGAATTTGGTTGCCCGCGTTCTAACTAAGACACGAGTAGCTCAGAACAGCAGGTGGAGGAAGAGTTAAGGGAGGGGGACTTCTGCAATAATATCCTACACCAAAAGACGTTGTTTCACTTCTCAACATCACATCAGTTTAAGGATTGCAAAGAAATTTAAAATTGCAGCATATTATTCTATTTTTTGTTTTATTAATTGTCTATTTGTTCTTTATTTTTGATGTGTCTAATAAGTAATTAATTCCCACCACATTCAGTTTCAGTTAAATGATATCATCCAATATTACTATAGACGAGTTGATGGTACGTGCATCATGATGCATGCCACCAGCCTTTGATTGACATCAGATGCAATGGAAAAAAGCTGAGTTGATAAATGAATAATTTCGTAAATTCAGTTATTCAATTATTCAGATAGTTTGATGACCGCTCTACACATATTTATGAATGAAATAGTCTGACATCCACTACACCTGTCTGCAGAGTTCCGCATTTGTCTGCCTGTGCCCAGATCAGATCCACCGCAATCACGTTGGACCAGCTGTGCTGCCCTGCCCTGGGAGTTAGGGCAGTAAGTAAGCGCAGTTCGACTTTCTGTCACTCTGCCAGGTGTATCTCCGCCGACACTCCCTATCCAACACGTGCAGCAAGCCTTGCACTGGCACGAAAATCAGGATAAGCTCGCATTTGTGCCCCACCTGTGTTCCGCCATCTAAAATAGAGCCCATAGAATTTAGGAATGTTGTTACCCAAAACAACTGGATGTGGATAATGTAGGAGCTAATGCTACTGGCATGAGGAAGGTGTGACCTCCTGCAGTCAAGTAAACTGCTTTGGGGTAAACATGTTCATCACCTGGAATGCAGCCTATCCTTGACCTTTCATCTGTCCACTTTTCTCTCGGAATCAGACTGGACAAAACAAGTGTCTGGTAGCAAGCTGTAACAAGCAAACCCAGCACTCACTTCCCGTTAATCAGTACTGGTGCTGTACTGCCTGCCATACTTGCAGGGTCCATCACGGATGGTCTAGGAACTTAACTGAATAGAGCTGGTTTAGAGTGGCGTAGAATTGGGCAAAACTGTTTGGTGTGTCCTAAACCGTTATAATGATAGCACCTAACCTCCTGTTGAAAAGATCGAATAGTTGATTTTTTCACCTGGGTTGAGACATAAGTTGCCTACTCTGTGGTTGACTAGGCCCCTCTTCCCTCCCAAAGGACTTCCCGTACTGGGTGTAGTCTCTGCTGGCTGAAGCTGATGTAGTGACTCCCTTTCCTGGCCAATAGGAAGCTTTCAGTCAGGCGGCAGCATCTTCCGCCTTCACAGGTTCCTGCTCTCTGACCCAGTCTTTCAGTTCTGGATTCACCATTCTCAAAAACTGTTCCAGCCACAATGATAGTCTCTGATAATAACTTTCGCCTTTGAGTTTTCAGGCCTCAGCCACTTAGCAAACAAGTCTTTTAGACACATACGACTCTCGTGGGCTTCAGCGACCTGAAGCGTCTTCTGTAGGTCTCTGGTGTTATTTCATATTTTGCCAGAATCACTGCTTTCACTTTGTCGCATTCCTGAAAGTCTTTTAAGTCCATTAATACATATGCACTGCGAGCTTTGCCAGTAAGCAGAGGAACAAGACACACTGCCCATTCATCTTGGCCCAGCAACAAACATGAGCCAATCTGTCAAACGTCATCAGAAAGTGGTCAATGTCGTCTTCTGGGGTTAAGGGCAAGAGTTTGGGTTCCTTGTGGGCAAAGGGTTCCCTTTGTGGCCCAAGACCTTGATTTTACCTGGCTGGTCATGTTGGCTGGATCATCAAACATGATCAGTATTTCTCCCACAAGGCTGGTCTTCCTCCTGTGACTCCCATCCCACTCCCATCCACGTGAGATTGCACACCACAATACAGTGTAGTATATTTAGCATAGTATATTACAGAACAGCAAACCCAGAAAGAGTAGATGGTTCCATGAAGACCAGTCTCAGAGGGGCTGCTCTGTGTGATTCGTGGATAGGTTTGTGCCTCTATCATGCGAAAACGCTGTCTGATCTTAGTATATGTGTGTGTGTGTGTGTGTGTGTGTACAGGTTTGACGCGATCGTGGGAGACAGACCCCCGCGGCAGTGCCGATGTCTCTGATGATTCTATATTCAAGAGATTCTCGAGCTGCGCAGAGTTGAATTTACAAACACTCACACACACACACACACACAGCACCCTGCACAGCAGCGGCCGCCGACATCGAGCTATGTACGCACGCACTGACTAAAGCAACGGCAATAACATACATACACTGGGCAACACAAGGCCAGTTAAAGCACACACACAGACACACACACACACAATGGTGACCATGTCATGTGGGTTACATCCATATAGTTCCACTGACATTTGAGTCTTAATTTCAGGGTTTTAGATGAAAAAAGAAGGACTTGTTGTCTTTGTCATTTGTCACTTTTCAGTGACTTTTTGGTTTGTGAAATTTTGAATTTGAATGTATTTATTTAAAATAGGGACAATACATATTAATGAACATATACATGTAAATATGCAAGATTATAGCCAGCGGCTAATTTCCATCTTTAGTCCCTTCGGCAGGTTGATGTTAACAACATAAAATGATCAAATCAATAGAGCAACAATAACAACAAGTGGAACAACAAGTATAAAAACAACAACAAGTAGAACAAGTATACAGGTTGTTCTTCCAATAGCCAAGCTCTAAGATGTTTGGTAAAAGAGGTCAGAGACGGGAGTTCACGTATTGTGTTTGGTATTGAATTCCAGGTATGAGATGCTCGAACAGAAAAAGTGGCTTGACTAAAGACACTCTTTCTAAAGGGAACTACACAGTCACCTCTAGAACCAGTTCTTGTTGATCTGTTTGAGTTTTTTTTATTTACAAATTCTTGTAATGGAGGAGGTACTTTGCCAGATATTAAAAAAACATGAGCACTTAAACTGGGACAACACTTTTCAAATACACCAACGCCATCTTGATTTACAAAATCTTCCATGGCAGTGATAGTACATTTTTGTTTTTTTTATCTAATACTTTCAAAGCTTGTATATAGACTCTTTCAGTCGGCAGTGTCGTCTTACAGGCCGATGCCCAAGTTATTACTAACAAGAGTTAGATTGTTTCTAAAAAACCTAAAGTTGGACAAGTTAAACTTAATTCTGTTCACAGTGTATTATCCGTCTTTTAAATTGAAGTTGTGAGTCCAGAGTAATTCCTAAGTATTTAAACTCTTGTACCACCTCAATTGTTTTACCTTGTACAGAAACGTTGGGATCACTGTCAGTATTTGCTCTTTTTGAGAATTACATACACACAGTCTTGGATATGTTCAAGTATAGTTGGGATTTCTCAAGCCAGTCATACACAGTTGTCATGGCATCTGTCAGTTCTTGCGCAAAATGTTTTTTATCTTTTGTATGGACATACAGGATAGCATCATCGGCATACATTTGGCAGGTGATATTCGAATGACAACAACTTGGTTTATAAACAAACCGAAAAGCATTGGACCTACCACTGACCCCTGCGGTACCCGAAGATTGTTGATATTAGAGGTGGAGGTCCAGTTAGCAGACAGAGCTGGGGGCCAAGCTGGCAGTACTATTTCCCCTGCTAGTAGAAGTGGAGACATAGCTGGCAGTGGTGTTAGCCCCACTAACAGAGGTAGAGGCCCAGCTAGCACTGGAGGTGGTCTCGTTAGCCGTGGGGCTAATCCAGTTAAAGGTTGAGGCCCAGGAATGGTTCAACATCACCAGCCAAGAGAAGTATCAGCAAAAGATTAGAAACACCCAGGAGTGATCTACCTGTGACAGCCTGTTCCTGTTCACCTGGGGGTGGCCTGGCAAGGCCATAGTCCAGTACTCTTGTGAACAGCATGTGCTGACTCCATCTGGCTGGATCCCTTTTTCTTGGACATGTTGAACTCAGCAGAAGATAGTTATAGAGAGTTATCCACACAACAGAGAAAGATATTCCAAGGTCTAACCCTTTGAATGACTTTTTCAGAAGACACACAGGACCTGCCAACCTGTGTGTCCACACCCCTTCTTGGAATCAGTTCAAATATCAGTCAGTCCAAATATGAAAAAAATATAATTTAGTCATTTCTATTTTAATTTTAGGCCAAGTCTTTGTTGTTTGTGCGGTTGTTCTGTTGGGCCACTTTTCAATTTCAAGTTTGAGTAGACTGCCTTCTTTTCATATAAATTCTGGCCACAGTGAGAATAATTTATTTTATTAGTATTAAGTATTCAATCTTTTATTTTTCAAGTTCATCCAATGAAAATAAATATGCACGACAGATTTCTAAAATCATTATTATCTAATATTAAAGAATAAATGAACACAGATGAGCTGCCTGACAGTTGAAATTCTTTTTGGGGATCAATAAAGCGATTCTAAGGGTGCTTTCAGACCTGTGGCCCATTTACTTTGTTCCAAGGTTAAATCAGGGGCTAAATCAATAGTTGTTTCCTTTTTCATTTGAGGCGTTTGTGTTCACAAGGCAACCGTCTGTAGCGGTTCAAAGCTGTAAACGAATGCCATGCGCGAACCAACTGTTCTCTCATTGGTCAGAAGTCACCCCGGAAGTTTCCTCTTCCTTACCTTGGGAAAAACAACAACCATGGAGCATCGTCAGTGTGTGTGGCTGGCGGTGGCTAGTTTGTTTTTAGTTTAGTTTAGTTAGTTTTGTTTTGATGTATTTCTGTGACTAATGTCAGCCAATGTTTGGCTTAAATAAACTATAACAATCCCCCCTCATGGCTGCTCTGTTTACATGTGTCCCGTCGGGGCTTCCTACACTTTGGTGAGTTTCACTTTGGTTAAAACTCCATGGCATCAGCAACAGCTTATCGCTATGGTTCACCGTGGCTGCTCTGATCATGTTGCCAATTGAGACTTCCTGAGCAGTTTGGAAGCTTCCATAGTCGCAACTCATGGTGACCCGCAGCAGGTCTTTCAACCCCCGACACCGAAGTATAGCGGGGCACAGCCCAGCACGGAGGCTCTGGGCAGCGCCATACAGAGTATACAAAGTATAAATACGTCGGTGCTGTGTTGGTCACTGCAAACGAACCACTCCAAGGCTCGAATGGAAGCAAGCCGAGACCACCTCCTCTAGCAATCTCAGCAAGCTTGTTTTATCCCGCATCCGAGCATGATTGTTGTGTTCACATATGTCCAAACGAACCGATCTTTAGGGGGAAATGCTCCCTGTTTCGGAACAAATGGTCAAAACGGAACAGGTCTGATAGCAAAATAAAACCCCAAACCACTTCTTTTCTGGCCGTCACAACTGCAATTCAAATTGTCAGGCCACTTTTCAGCTTCACTATCATCTGTACATACCAAAGTTGTCTACCTATTATTTCAAACAGCCCACCCTAATTTGACAGTGTAGAACCAGCCCTGTTCCACTCGTCGCCTTCACGGATCCTGACTAAGTGATATGCATTTCTTAAGTCTAATTTGGAGAATATAGCGGTGTTGTGTTTTTCTATAGTGATATCATTCAGTCCAGCGTAATCCCTACAGGGTCGCAATGTCTTAATGTCTTATTTACAAAGAACGAACCTGTTCCTAGAGGGGATGATGAGGGTCGGATAAGGCCTGCCGCAACAGAATCAGTGAAGTAGGTCTCCATAGCTTCTTTCTCAGGTTTTGAGAGGTTATAGTCTTTCGGTGGAAAGTGGTGAACCTGGGGGGAAATCTATAGAACAATCATAGGGCTGGTGTGGTGGTAGTTAAAGTGGTCTGTCCTTACTGAAGGCGTCTTTAAGGTCATGATATTCTCTGAGAACATTAGTCAGATCTATGTTCTCAGGTGGCTCAGGTGTTTGGGGAGCTTGTGTTTGGACAGCGGACAGTAAGCAATGTTGGTTGCAGTGGTTGCTCGAGTTGTGAATAGTGAAAGTGGACCGTCTCTTCTTCAGCGATCTCTTTAGAAATAGTGTTTTTTTTTTTTTTTTAAACAAAAAACTAAGGAACATTATGGGAAAGAAACTTATTTTGACAGTGTAGTGTCACCAAAACTGCACACTCTACACTTGAAGTGATGGCAGGATTTAAGCTGCCTCTTCTTCTCAAAATTCACACAAAAAGATTCAGAGAAATCCACATATGAAAAGTTTCACAATGCAGTGTAACTACACCCAGGGGCGAAAATCCCATATCGTTTTTTGGGGGGACAATAAACAGCAACATGAAACGAGGACATGAAAAATGTTATGTTCAGCCAGTAAAATCAACAATGGTATAAGGTGGGTGGTGGAAATTATATATCTTTATGACCACATCTAACAAAGTGTCTTTGCACCCTGCTCTGATTTTCACCATAGTCCATCAAAGTAGCTTTGCAACAAATTGAAGCTCAAAATAAGTTCCAAAACTAGAGAGGAAAAACCTTAAAGGATAGTAAAAAAAAACATCAAACTGCTCTTCAACAATACACATTTAGTAGTTTTATTTTTTTGTAGTGTCAGCAAACAAAATACAAAATATTACACCCACTACTAAACTACAAATGAAGCTAGAATGCATAATAAGTCATGGTGATACCTACTAGCCTACAAAATATAGTTTCAAAAAAATCTGGCTTCCAACTCTAAAAATACTTAAAATGTCAGTAAAATATGAATTGGGCTAATATATGATTTGAACAGAGTTCTTTGAAAATCCTGTCCTCTGTATTTCCTCTCCTTTTCCCTCATCGATTTCCCTCAGTCCTCAGCGTCCTCTCTCTTTTCTACAGCGCGTGACGTCATCGCCCATTAATGTGAAGCCGAGCCGAGTTAGTTGCTGAACTCCCGCAACTTCATGCAGTGTGAAAGGGGCTTTTCTGTGTCGTCGTGTCCCCTCCGTCACCAACGCTCATCTACATACTTGTTTGAGCCTGTTAGCGATCGTAAGCTAGGCTATTTGCTAACCGGCTTGCTGATAAAAAAAAGAGGCTGATTTCAAATAAAGCAGGAGAAATGTCACTTTTCATGTTACAGTCTTATGCTTGTAATGACTCGCTGGTATTAACAAATCAGTTCCTCGTCCGTGCATGACACGATTGCTTGCCTGCTAAAACGCGGAGTGTGGAAACGGCTAAAGTGTTCTGGGGGGAGGAGCTAAAAGTGCGGTCAGTCATGTCGCTTGTCCAAATGGCTTATTTTATCACGTCGTGCCCGACGCTCCAATCGCTTCAGTGACGCCCACTCCGTTCTACATCCAGTTTCTCGCAGCCCGCACACAAACACGCACGCACACACACACACACCGGCGTTTAAATCAAATAGTTTAAATCAAAGAGTTTTCATTTCTAGCAGAGGTGCTCTTGTGGTCAGTGCATTAAACTGTCTCCCAGAGAAAATGTCTGTTGTGAAGAAGTGGAGTAGGCAAAATCACACCAAGAGCCCCGAAACGAGCTACGATCAGTTTCTGCCTCCATCCCAACGAATACGTAAATTCGAGTGCAATAGTCAGTGTTGCTGCTCTGGATTTTTTCACCACAAAACGTGGAATTAAAATACCTTAGACTAAATTGTCAAAAGTTGGGACGTGGATCAATCAACAACACTACTTAATGTCTAAATACAGCAGTGTTCGGCAGAAAAAAGTGGTCTGGGAGTGTTGTTACACTTTAATGTGCATTTAAAAACTACTGCAAAACTTGGACCTGTCTGAACCTGTCTGTAAGATGTCTCCCTCCTTTCAACCAATCACATGTATGTTAACACATTGCCAATCATAGAGCAATGTCAGTGTTCATCATTCCACCCTCAATTTTGGACGATTCTGAGGTCATTTGAGTATACATGCATTTGAGGACACATGTAGTGTGAATGCCCTTTGCCACTTTGTGCTCTCAAAAATGTATTCTGTCAAGAAGAAGTGTGCAACTTGGAATACACTGTATGTCTGGCAACTCCAGTGTAGTGAAATACTTAAATAAAGTACTTCTTTGTCACAGACATGCCAATTCACATCTTCCCTGAAGGCCCAAATCTCTCAAAAGATCCGAGGACATCTTATTCATCAAGCTAGCACAAATGTTTTCACTATTTTGGAGTCTGTATGCTAAGCATCCTGAATCCAAACATAACATAACATAACATAAGGAATACAGGGAAACATTTTTATCAGGGATGGCAGCGCACAATGTGTCTGGGATGCACAGCCGCACATATGTGAGCCATTGTTGCTGCAGGTGGCAATAAAGAGATGGCAGTGTCAGCCAGGTGGAATTCAGGTTGTCAGCTCTGATGCAACTGTTCGCAAAGCATTAAATATTCATGTAAAGAAATCCATTTTGAGACAAAGAATTTCCATCAAGGTGATTTCATGTTTGTTGTCTTCTTATCTTTACAACACAGGAGCCAAACGACATGACAAGAACCCACTCGGAGGGTACATACGCCAACACGATGCTTCCCAACCACCACCTTTCTCACCCTCAGCCTCACCGTCATCACGCAGGACACCACGGAGTGTTTGAGGACTTCGCTTGCTAGAGCCAACCATATAGTTTCCTTTCCCTTCTGACAACAAAAGCTGAGAGCTGTCTGTGCTGAAGTCAGTAACAGACCCTCTGCGTTTCCGTCGCTCCTTTTGCTGTCACCAGTGAAAAGCTACAGCCAAAGTCAAACACCAAACTTGTGCTGCTAACAACCACTTGTATGTACAGTATGTAGGCACAAATTGGACACCGCTTTTTCTCTAGTTTATTTTTGTTGTTGTTTTTCTTGTCCGGATTGGAACCATCTCAGCTTTGTCTTACTTCAAATGAAGAGTCAGGCAATTCATTTTCAGGACCATTTTCTTGGAACCTGATCGCCACCGAAAACAAGAGGATTGCATGTCACTATCATCCAGTTTATACTTCAAAAAGGGAAAAGTACGATTTATTTATTGAGATAGCACTGATTTTTCTGCCTGCAATGCTCCATACATCTCTCTTCCAAACTACCGCTCACCAAGCCATTACCAGCCATTATCAATTATAGAATTATTTGAAGATGTACTACAATCTATATGTTCTATATTGTATACAAAAAAATACTTCCGCAAGCAAATGTTATTCGTGTTACATCCATTCAAAATATTGGGGAAGGGTGTTGTTTTGTCTTTGACCTCATCTTAGAAGACTTAGCAGCCTCTTTTCACGATACACATTGTCTGATTTGTGGTCAAGGTGTTAGAGAGTAGCATTGTACATTGTAAAATTTAACTTAAAAATGAGAAGGTTCTGGTTTAATGGTTGCTGTTTTAAATTCTTTTGTGTATAACTTATGTAATATTAATTTGAGTTCAATTCAGTAATTTATACCTTTTAGAGAAAAGAATCATTTTATATGACATTAGCAATCGCGATTGTAGCAATTACTGTACACTTAAATCTGCAGATATGTTAGACTGCCAGAAATCAATATATTTGTGCAGGTAAGAAACATTGACTGCGTCGATCTTGACTATCATTTCTTCATATATTTGCCAAACAGGTGAGTTCTTACCTTTCTCCGAAAGGCACACAGATCCTTATGGATAAAAATGTACTTACTGTGTGTGTGTTTGTGTGCGTGCGTGCGAGGTATTAACAAGGAAGGACAAAACTCAGTTTTTTATCTCCCTACAACCATAAAGGAACAATATTACTAAAACCAATACTATTTCCATTACCAAAATGCACTTTAGCAAAACATGCTTTCTCACCAACAAAATACTGGGCACAAGTTGACAACACTGTCACAAACTCACTGCAGTAATCTGTGACCTGTCTGAAGTACTCTGAAACCAGCGCCCAGCATTTTTGGTTTAAAAAATATAGGAAACACAGTGCTGTGCCATCTGGTTCGAAACATTGATCATTTTGCCCGCTTTGGTTTTGCCTTCTGTGGAACAATGTTTTTACCTGTTTTTTTCCCCTGTAAAACCAAAATGAGTTCAATGCCCAGTTTTCATTGTAGCACTGATTGATGCTGATGTTGTGTGATGGGTGATTGGGTGATGCTGTGTGACATGGGTCGAGACTTTTTAGAAAATTAAATTGATTAGCCCACTGCATGTAAAATTCTATTTATGAACTTACACTTATTGTATTGAAGTATTTATAAAATAGATTACCCCCATTTGACGACCACTGCTATGTGCAGTAATTTTCCACTAGATGTCACCGTGAGCACCCAGACCAAAACAAACTTTTAGTTTAACTGTAACCTCTCCAGCTTTCCGTGCAGAAACAACTCCAGGCTCCAGTCTCTCTTTATAAAAATTTTGTTTGTAAATGGAATGTACTTTCTTGGTTGGAACACTGAGCATTTTGGGGTTATGTGGAGTTACTTTTGCTCACGTTGCATCCTATACTTAAATGAGGGGAGGGGTTCACTTGCACTAACATGCACAGACCACCAAAACTGAGAAAAAAAAAGAAAAGAGAAAAAAGGGTATCACCCCCCACCACAGAGATTCTGAACACAGTCAGTGCCCCAGCATGCCATGACATCTCCACACCTTTATAGTAGCAGCTAATAGTAGCTGGGGGGGTTCAGATACATCAGCATCTGTTTAAGCTGTTTAAAATAATATACAACATAAAACAATCATGATATTTCGACCATTCAGTTAATGTGAAGTATACGAGTATACTTCACTGTAAAAAAAAAAAATCAATAATTGAGGAATGGATTTCTCACCTTTTGTTTTGGTGGATAATATTCTATATAAATGCAACTGTTGAAAGCTACGAGACAGCTCATGGTTCACCATACTGTCAATAATTGTGACCTTTATATCACAGCCCTTACTATCTCTTGTCTCTGGTGTCAATCCTGCTGTTTTCTGGTCAATTAGTTGTGATTGTGTTTTAACCATTTTTGAACAAAGACTGGTAAAATTCAAAATATTGGCTACAAAATTATACAGTGACTGACTGAGTGGTGGAGTGAGAAAAGAGCTGTTAAATGCAGTCGTTGAATGATTTTTTTTCAAAAGGAATGAAAAGTAATTCACACTTTCTTCCACATATACCTCTGTTTTCTTTTTGTGTGTTAGTGTGTGTGTGTGTGTTAGTACCCAGTATTTTCCAAGTATGGTTTGTATTTATGGATGTAAATGTTTCTCTGGAACATTTTGAGCTGTTCTTCAAACCTCGAGGCTGGAGGATAAACATTAATGCAATTGAATATAACATATTACCTTTAAATGCAAAGCTCAATTCAGCATTATAACCTTTTAGACTACAAGTTAACTGAATGAGAATACAAATTAAAAGAGACCTTAATGCTTATCAGCCTGATCATAACTGATATGATCATAACTATAGCTAAATAATGACTTCTAACCATTTTGTAATTCCAACATTTCTACATGTCTGTTAGATAAGTATGCATGACTTGACACCATAATTGGGCTTTGTTTAAGACTACTTTTTACTGTCTTTTACCCACATTACTGAGCTTTAGTGATGTGGACTCTACCATTTTGCCCTTAATGACATGGACTTTAGTGTGGTGTTACAGGTATAGTTACACTTGCTGTATCTTTCGCAAACATTACCTTCTCATTTGTCATCACTACAATAAAGGGATTGCATATTACATCATCCATTCATGTTTTCAAGAATGGTAAGTAATGAAAACTGTAAGAATGTGCAGCACTAAACCAAATTCACTGTCTGTTTTAATACATAAGACAATCTACAGATGACAAACCTGGCTCCATCAATTGGCTGGAGCTGGAACTGGAAACATTTGGAAAAATTGGCTCATATTTATTTCTTAGTCTGCACAAATATAAAAGTGTGAGCAAACTGTGAACTTTGCATGGCAGACTTTCTCAGGCTCAGGTATAATTGGGTTTTCAGACCGCATTAGCGGTTAATATGCTAACACACAGTAACTTGGGTGCATATGGTTTACAGCTAACATCTTGGTACACAGTGTTCAACAAATTCTGAAGTGGAGCAAGTCAACATAGGTCTCTGTAATGGGCAGTGTTCCATATATTTCCAAGTGTATTCTCAGAGTATATGTTCACAAAACATGTTTTTTCTGCTAATTTGATCAGTGCATTATGATTCAGTTGCATCGCGATTTATCACTTTAGCCCAGAATGAAATTCCACAGTCCTCCATCTGTCAAATTCCCTCCTCTTGTCAAGTAATCATGGGCTATGCATGGCTGTTTAATATTCATAATCATGTGTCACTTTGACATTTTCAAAAGGTTTCCAATCACAGTCTCTGATGGCATCCTGAACAGGTTATGCATAACAATCTTCCCCTCTGTCATCAATAATTGTAGCTATCCTCAGACAAGTCACACAGGCGCCGGTGTGTGAGATGAATATAGCGTTGTATTTACACTGTAGAATTTTGTTTGAATGGTAATCAGAGTAAAGGGCTTCTTTCTTCCCCTTCCCCTCTGAATGCTGTTGTGTCTTTGCCACATTGTGTCACATGGCTGGATTGTCAGCCCTAAAAGCATTTGAATATGCAAGGTAATCTTTTGAGAGGCAGAATTCAGAAGTGCATGCCCTCTGTGAGGTGAGGTGAGGACATGCTGCTTTAATTTTTTTTTTTTTCCAGCAACTTTTCTTTTTTGGGAATTCAGAATAATTGTCAGTGCAGGCTTACATTTTGTACAGATGTATGTGTATGGACACATTTTTAGAGATGTTAAATATAATAAATATGATGACTATTAAAGTTTAGATAGGTAAAACCAGTGCCTTCTAAATCCAGAGTCACTTTCTTTACTGCGTTTTTATAGCACTATTGCTCTGACTGCTACTTGGTTTAAAAAAACAGACATTGAAGGTTACATGAAGATTGTAAGCATTTCGAGTTTGACTGTTGGAGAACACAAGCTGCAGGGTGTCATAAAAGGGATTATTTGGTTAGGATAAATGGTAAAATTATCTGTAGATTATTTCTTGTGGGGAAAAAATGTGACTGCTTTTCAAAATAGCTTTCAGGTGAATGCACTCTGCCATGTAAAGACACTTGAGCATTCCTCAAAGGGGCTTGAAACGACATCTCCATGTGTGGGAGGAGAAAGTCCTGGAATCGTATGCAAAACACAGTACAAAATGATGACTTTACAATTAAGTCCCAAGCTGGTCTGTAGTTATGTTGTTTTACAACATGCCTCTGGGTAGTGCATATGGACCCTTGAAAGAACTAAAGCTATAATTAGGGTTTCAACATTTGACCTCTTTTCACCCAACCCAGACATGAGAAATACATCAGGTCTGACATGGGCAGGAATGTTAACTACAATCCGGCTGGGAACATGCTGGAGAAAACAAATAAAATAACCTGTTTATAATGGAAATGTGTTTTGTCCAACAGCAATGCTGCTTGCATCAGCAACTGACAGTCTTAGCTGGTCCAGAGGCCACACCACAAATAACATGCTCATCTGCTGACACCTAAAGGACAAACTGGATTTTACTAAATAAATAAATAAATAAATGAATAGATCACCCTTTATTTATTTAAAAATTACAACAATTCACAGTTCATTTTATGAATTACAGCACCAAGTTAAAAGTGGTCTTACATTATAATTGAAAGGTATTGCTTTGGTAATACACATATAGTATAAATCAATAGGTCCAAACATTAATTGAACAATAAACCTATGTAGTTTCAACATTAAATAATTGATTGAAATAAAAAGAGAAGCACACATTTTAAAAGATCTTCATGGGTAAGACATGTCAAAGCACAAAATAAAAAGCAGTATTTATTTGTCATAAAAAGTAATAAAATATAAACTAAAAAAAAGCTTGAAAATAGTGTCCATAAAATATTTATACATGTACAGAGAATGTCTAGAAACCTCTGTTTACGTGGAAGAATTCGGAAACTGCATAATTCAAAGTGAAATAAGAGATAAATAAGTTATAGATAAAATACTAATACTATCAATAAAATACTACTGACAGCTGCTGTGTGAACAGCACAGGTGACTGGTCTGTCATTCACCTTCCTCAAACCTACAGGTGACAACACCACAGTAACTTCATATTGTAATCTCAGCTCTCCACATTTCACAGTGGGTATTTTTTATTCATTTTTGAACGACTCCAACTTCTCATTAGTATTAGACTCCTAGTAGAATCAAAGAAAACATTCATGTGTGGTCAGCAGAGCGTTGCCGTGCTGAAGGACTGCTCTAATCTACGGAGATGTATTATAGAATTAAATGGAAGTCACAAGGTGCATCCAAAGTCTGTGGTCATTTTTGTCAAAAGGCATTTTTGGACTATCGAACACTTTGATTCCAATGAAAGTTCAATAAAAGGCCTTGCCGTATTAAATTAGTTGATGAAAAGTGTTGAGTGTCTACAAAATCAGATGAATGGTATTGTCAAAAAATTGTATATTGTACGTAATACAGTGTATTTACTTAAGCAGAAACAATAAGTCTTAATTTATGCGATGTAGCAGACAGTACTGTGATGTACGATTTGCTGTACTTGCAGCAAATGTTGTGAAATTGAAAATCTCTGTCCTTTGTCTATATCCAGTGGTGTTATTGGTAATATTGCACTTCTAAAATAACTAATAACTGTCCACTACTGCTAACTCAAGCACCAGTCATCAAAGCAGCAGTAAAGAGTGCTTTTGCATTGCACTGTATTTCAGGAGAGAGAATGGAGGAAATTATTCAATAACGAACAGCGCAGCCCAAAATGCCTTGGACCATCTTAACAATGGCTGTTGGAGAATTCAAAACAAAACATCCACGTTTGTAGAGATTGACAGATGTTTCACAGGTTGCTGGTTTTATCAGTTTCTAAACTAATTAAGCGTGAAGTATTTCTTAATTCAGGACTCCTGGAAGAAGAATTTAACACCTGGGAAATCACTTCAGATATTTATCAATTTGTTTTTTTCGCTGCACTACCCTCATCTCCTTGCAAAATTGAGAGAAATAGACAAGCTTTCAAGGAGAAGACTTTAACTCACACTTCTGGCTTACTGGAAATTAGCCTTCATCTACAACCACCATTTTGAAACAACGTTTTAAGGCACATATACAAAGAGCATACTTCCAATTCTCCCATGATACAGGTTACCCAACAACATGTTCAGTTCTTTGCAACAGGCGTTTCTCCACAAAACAGGATGTCATCACACACCCATTCATAAACATGTTGTAACAACACCAAAGGTTCCAACAAAAAATACAGCAACTGTGTATCACCTGAAAGGGATAATTTGAAAAGTATTTTACAGAGAAATTTCAAAATAACATATAAAAACTAAATGTCAAGGCACATGCACAGAGACTAACTTCTGTAGATGGTGAATATCCAATTCTTTTATGTGAAAGGACACACCAACCATGGTCCAACGTATGTACAAGTACTAGGGGTTTACACGTCAAAGCTCGATATTAAGCTTTGAAATCTATGTTATTCTGTACATGCTACTGCTTCAACATCTGATCCCACAGCAAAGCATCGATCCATGGAAGCCTTCTTGCCACTTAGAAATATTTATTAAAGTTCAGTCTTTTCACCATTTGCACAAACAAATCTTCCATTTCTAATGCAGACTGATGGAGAGGAGTACAGATTTACTTTGGAAGAGCACGACTATGAATAGAAATGGAGATTACAGAGGGATGATTATGTATTGTTGACGTTGATTAGGCTATGCTGCTGTAACCTAGTGGTCAAAAATGGCAAATTCCAGCTTTTAGAATTGCGACAGTAGTGGCATATGGTTCCAGCAATTCTGCATGGATATGTGTTGTAAACATTTAAGTAAATTTGAAAAAATAAAAATAAAAATCATTAAAAAAGTACTGCATCACCTCAGTTAAATCAAGCCGATTATTACCATCCCATCCCACCCATCAGTTTTGGGTGATACTAAATGCAAACATGGTGTTTCAGGAAGAGTAAATACAAATGTATCTCATGTTTGTGTCTAGTTATATCCCAAATTTTAGCTTGTGTCTAGTAACTTTTTAGAGTAGCTTTTTTAAGAAACGTACCGCTTTTATGTATTTGAATGCATGCAGACACAGACATTTTGCTGGGGTTTTCAAGTGCTATTTCCTTGCTCTTGTTCAAACAGCAGCATGGCAAGCTGCGAACGGGAACCTAGGCCTTCCAAGTTGCTCTGGACACATCTGTGATAGATGTCCTCGCTGAGCCGTGGGTTGCACGATTGGTAGCGGTACTGCTGGTGCAAAGCTGGCTCTACTGCCCTGAACACATGTAGACCAGAGTACTTGACAAATATGTCGTAGATATCCAGGGTCTCCAAGATCTCCTCATTCTCCTGGACGTCCACCACCATTCGTGTACGTGTCGCCATGTAGTCAGAGTTGTAAAAACATGCCTCCTCAAATGACCAGCGATCAAAATGCCCTGCATCTTTGACCAGATCGATGGTGGTTGGACGCTCCTGGTTGTGATACACCACACCAGGGTTATAGTCCTGAAAGTGGATGGGGAAGAACACCTGCCAGTTGTTGATGGCGTTCATGCGGCAGCGGTTCAGGAACTCTGAGTGGACATTTGTGTTAACATTGGCTAGGAAGAACAGCGTGTCAACTGGGTGTTTCTTTGAGATTATGTCCATAAATTTGATCTGGGATGGTGTTTCTGTCTTTACACTGATCCATGGGATTTTCACTGTAGGGTATTTGCTTTCGTATGTTGTGATCTGATTCTTGACACTGGCATATATGTCATTCTGATTGACTTGTTGTGCCTCCACTGGGTCATAAATAAACAAAAATGTCAGGATGGCGTTCTCACTTGTCTCAAAGGCATTTGAAGCAAAGACTTCTAGGAAATGGCCAACAGAGTTCCGTTCCTGTAGAGTTAGCGGTATAATGATATGGACCCTTGTAGCCTCGGTGACGTAGGGCATGGGAATGATCTCTATCTGGCTTAAAGGCCGTACAAGATGGACCCTCTTCGTGACAGACCGGCTGTGACCTTTCTGGTTCACCACCTCCAGCAGCAGGTCTAAAGTGTACTCCATGCCCCTGACTGGGTCAAAGCGCCTGTAGCCATTTATTAGCTGCTGCTTCTTCATGTGTAGCACAGGCTTGTACTTCTTGTTCAGCTCTCCCATGGCAATGTCTATTACATCGACAACGTCCATGCTGTCAATACCACGCAGCTCACACTTGGGCGAGCCATCAATGCATGAATAAATCTCCTTCTCTGTGAAGTACTCCCACTTAAGGACTTCAAACCGAGATTTGGGCTCAAATGGTGCGTTGATCCCCACTGGCCAATGGGCACTTCGGTTACCCTCAAAAGCGACCACACTCACGTTACTTATTTCTGCCTGTGGAAAACAAAAGAGTGTTAATTCTTGTGATGTCAGCCTGCAATAAAGCAACATTTTACTGAAACTTCTACAGAGGTAGAAAAACGCAAGGTTTGTATTTTTGGTTGAAGTAGGGATGAAATGTGACACTTGAAAATCAGTTTACCTGCAGTTTAGTAATCTCATCATAGGTCTTCTGCAGCTCTAACGTGGTGAAGAATCTGTGCAGCCGGTATATCTGCTCTGGGTCAGATACTGGATGAACGGTCAGAGCCTTCTTGAGCTGCTCATTCTGCTCTTTACTTGGATCTGAGTTTTTTCCAAGCTCATAATGGTGGTAGTGAAGCCCCTGAAATGAAACAGAGGAGAATATTTCATAAGGGTGTCTTAAAGTCCAGCATAACAAAAAAGGCAAAAGTTAAAACAAGCTTAGTTTTTATGTTGCACCACTTCAATTTAAGGATGTTGTTTTTCATGACGCAGAGTTGTTTGGCAAAGCTTTCAGTTATACATTAACTCTTTAAATGGTGTGTTTAAAATAAAAAATAAGTAGCATGGGTTAAGTGTAATAACAAGATTGATGCTGGCACTTACAGCTGGAAACATCTAAAAAGCTTGAATGATTAAAAATAGTTCATTCAAGTTGATCAAGCTATGAAAATACCAAAGATGGTACTTGTCATTGTAGGGAGGCCACTACGCAGTGTGTGTATGTACCAGAATGTAGCTGGTACGCATGCATGCAACACACGCAAAGAAACAAAGAAACACACACGCACACACAAAAACACACACGCACACACACACACACACACACACACACACACACACACACACAATGTGGGTGAAGCAGTAAGACTATGGCCTGAGAGGGAGCTGGGACTGGATAGGGCTGCAGAGAGCTTGTTTGACCTTAAACACTTAATGACATTACAGGAGCATAGCATGTTGACCCACAGGGGATTTTTACACCATTTAACCTATTGGAGGCTGAAATGAGTGCTTCACATGCCTGTTTGCCCAGTCCACACTGGTGCCGGAGCCATAAAAAAAGGACTACAGGGAATTAGCAGTCTACTCTATAATATAAATTCCAATTTGGCACAAGCCAGTTGATTATAGTTGTATACATCTCTCTATCAGATTTAGGTGCCGCTCCAGAGGCAGAGCATGATTTTCTGCTGTGACAGTTTCCTGCCAAGGAGGAGGAGGAGGAGAAGCCCCATTGCAACCAACAGCATAGCTTTTTGAATGACAGTCTCCCAACATTTTTCCCTATTGCTTCTCATTCATTTGAACAGCCTCATTCTGTTCTGCTTAACCACGGGGAAATGTAAATAAATGTAGGGATTAGTAGAAGAAACTCAGCCGTGTCCATGAGGTGCTTTCTTTTTCTGTACTGGAAATGCATATATTCTATTCAGATTTAGATGAACTCAAAGTTGTTAAAATTGCTGAAAGCCAGGTCAAGATGGAGAAGAACTCACACAAAGGCAGGGGAGATGCCAATATTTTCTGATCTGACAGTTATCCTTGATCTATATTTGAAGTAAAGAGCTGCTCCGTTTGTAAGGATAAGGTTGTAAGGTTTTTGTCATTCTTAGTGATCTGTTAAAGATCGCTTGATGTTATTTTTTGTAAGCTCTAAAAGTAAATGACATGGAGAATCAGATTTCTGAGACTGGGTGATGAAATACCTGGTAGTCGCTGACGCAGTTGGTGCTGGTGTAGTCAATGATGCACCTCCCAAGCCACTCATCAGGTCTGGCACTCAGGATGTCATTCCTGCAGTTCTCCAGAAAGGGCTGCAATCTCCGGAGCAAGGTGCGAGACAGCAGGTACCCAAAGCCGCCATAGCAGTACCTTCCCTCTATCTCCCCACCGATGAACTCCTCAGGGCTGCCCATGTACAGCTCGCGGTCCATGCTCAGATGTCCGACCAGCTCCTTGATCCTGTCTGCTTCTATGTAGACGTCATCCTGGACTAAGTAGAACCAGTCATACTCATTGATGTAGTGGTCAAGGATATACTTCATGGTCTGGAACATGTTCCATATCAGCCTCTCATCACCGTGGGACACCAAGACCATGCCATGAGGGACTTTACGGTTGCGCATGCCGGTGAAGAAGACCACAGTGTCCAGGTGATGGCTGATGGTGCGGTTGATAGCCACAGCTAGAGTATTGATGGTGTTTTTAGATGTCAGGACCCCCACAAACAGGCGCTCACGCATCCCCAACTCGGTGCTAATATATTTGGCTCTGAAAAAGACATCAAAACACACAAATGTAAATATTTAAAATGTAAATGGATGAATAAACTTTAAGCATCCACGTTTTTCAACTAAATTACAGATTCTGTGTTCTTGTTGTGTTAGTTATATTAATGTCTTGCACCTAAGGAAGAGCAGCATGGAAGTCAGCTTGGATCTTGAAAGGTCTTGAGGATCATTTTTTTTTCAGTTACAGTTAATATATGAAGTCCAAAGTTGTATTTAAAGAAAGAGGAAGATGGTTGTTATTGCATGCTATAATCAAAATCCCATACAAAACTAATAAAATCCAGGGCTAAAAAACTAACAACAGAAAACAAAACATGAGTTCCCTGGCAAAATAATTATTGAAGAAATTGAAGCATTACTCAACAGTGGATTTACATATCGTAACCTTATAAACAAGGTCACCAGCCGGAAGAATGCTGGATAATATTTGCCTGGGAAGGTAATGCAACACTAATTCACTTCCATCTTCATCAGAAGTGGGGCTGAAGATACCAGGAGAAAACTGTAATTTCATCCAACACATATGTGCCATTTATTTTTCTTAAATTATTGATTGTTAATAGTTTCGCCCTAAGATGTGGAGCAGTCACACTAGTATATATGGCATTATGTGGGTGATGTGTCACTAGATAGCCTACTGAGGATGAGCTTTAAAGTGGCCTGTGGCACTCTTGGATTTAACTTTTTTTTCTTTTATGTCAGCTTATTAATATTGCCATGTTCGGGGAACTGGAACACTCCTACAATGCCTACCTGAAAACTTTTTTTGGAGCGCTCTGCTGGACTTGTTTATATGGGACTATTCTTGGTTCAAAATCCTCTTGGGACTCCACGTCGTTGACAGTGGATATGGAGTTTGGCTTCCTGGCTCCTTTCAACAGTCCATCTTGAGCCAAGGTCACATCCTCGCCTTGTTTGCCGTCCAAGTAACATGCTTCTTCCGTCCAGTTCACACTAAGTAAACTCAGTGTGAACCCCAAAGAAATGCCGATTGTTACCGGGCCGATCGAACGCAGGACAGAAATAACAGCTGAAAATCTCATCTTGCGTCGCCTTGTGTCTCGATTCGAGTCCCACTGCGCTCCACCAAGCAGCGCTCCAAGCAGCTCCAAGCAGCGTCCCAGCACGCCCCTACTGCCACAGCGGGTCCAACACACATCAAGCCTCGACCCGAGCAGACGTATCCACAGCCAAACTTCAGGCAAAGATTGCTTCTTCCTTTACATTTACGCACAACTCTTACGTGTCAGTTTGGCCGCTCGTTGGCTCCTCCCTGGCGAGACGTCATCGCGTACAGGCGGGCCACCGCGGAGGGATACTCAGCCAGCCAATCACAGACCACGGATGTAAACAGACGCCGTGTTGGTTGCGGTCGCCGCACGGCATTAAAAACACATTCCCCATCACTTCTGGAAAGCCATGTCCCCACAGAATGTATCATTTGCTTCCATCTCTAAAGGCAGCGACGGGTACACATTTCATTAATACATTTGGTATCAGTTGATATCAAAAATGGTATCAAATGATCAATCTAAAAATAGTATTTTAAAAGCACGTTTTTCACTTTTTGAGAATGAAAGCAAGGACACATGACAACCGTATCTGACCCCAAAACAAAACCTCAACTTCTTCTTTTTAATGTTTTCATTTGCTGCGTGTTTTCATGTTCGGTGTTGTACACAAACACGTAACAGCGTAGAATTTGTCATATGTGTTTTGGGGGATAAGAAATAAAATAAAACATGTTGTAGTTGAAGTGGAGCAGCGCTTGTTGACTCTCTGTCGCTGGATGCACCTCCGTAGATTTCGTAACGAGGCTTTGAGGATCGCTCCATGCCGCAGCCATCTTGTGACAGGCTCCGAGCCTCTGCTGCAGTGATGGTGAGCAGCACCGCGCCGGGGGAGACGTAATGCCGGACTGCTGAGCAGCTCAGGAAGCAGCACCGGAGGACCACCGGAGGACCACAGAACGAGCACTGACGCTCCCCGGCAGCGCACTGAGTAGGAGAGCCGCCGCGATGGAAGAAGAAGAAGAAGAAGAAGAAAACACGTTGACCGTAGAACACATAATGCCTTCTTCTGTAGGACAGATGTCACGTGATAACTCTGCTCTCACAATAAAACATCACGTTATTACTCGATTGTTTTATTCTTCTAACAGTAATCTATCATGTCACAAGGCAATACGTTTACCCCGAAAGCTTCCGTGGACAACAGAGCGTTTTCGAACAAAGGTGAGCGGTCGTTTCTTCAACATTTTCTGGTTAATAAAGTAGCAATTGAAGGGACTTTTTTGTTCGATAGTCCCGACATTAGGTTTGTGAAGTCATTTTCATCCAACATAATATATGTCGGTGTGTTGCCGTGTTGGCACAGTGCAGTCCGGGGGCTTATCCTCAAATTATTCAACACAACATTCTCAATGGATTTAAGAGTTGGTTTGTTTGTTTCTCTCCCCCCCCCTCTCTCTCTCTCTCTCTCTCTCTCTCATACTACATTATCACGCTGTCAGTGAAGATACACACATGTGATTGATTCATTGTTTTTGAATCTGGTATTAAGTCCGGCTACCTTCATTGCTGTAACCTGAGTCCGTAAAACAGGAAGGTTTTCATTTTTGCTGATGAATTGGCCTTGTAAAACGGTTGGTAAAAAACATTTTAGAACTCATTTTCTAACATTCTAACTTTTTATTTGTTCTGACCTATGGTCAATATGCGAGTGTGTGTTGTTGTCCACTTTAGAGGTTTTTTCTTTGAAGATGTCACGTTCATCCTTTCCCCAAACGTCAAGAGGCTTTTTTTATAGCATCAATTAAATGGTTGTCATGTTAAAAAAAGAATAAATCTTGACTGTCAATATGGGTTCATGTGGGCACTAATTTATTTGTGGACTACCTGCACACATTCAGTCACAACTGTGCGCACATAGTGGATGTATGAACACGCACTCATAGACTGACAAATATGTGATTATCTGAAGCAAATGGTCGCAATATTAAATGTTTGTCCTCACTGCTGTTGTAAACTGTGTCACTTTTTCTTTTTCACCTCATGTCACAAAATATTCTGAAGGCCAAAGTCAAGAAAAAACAAAATCAAGGTCGGGTTTTGTCACTCTGAAAACGATATGTAAAGGTCTTGTGCAAACTTACAATGAGGGAGTGGTAAAGTGTGCCACGGCCCTCTCATGCCCCCTAGTGGTAAACATAATGTATGGCTAAATTCATATCTGAGATTTACTCATGTTGCTGATCTTATATCAACAAACCAAGGGGGAGATTAAACCAAGATTTGCTTGCAATGCGTAATAGATTGAATAAATCTGTTTAGTTCATTTTTGTTTGGTGAATATAAACAGTTGTATTATAATGTAAAGTAACAATGAAAAAACTTAAACGCAACAAACTTCCTGTGTGTCACAAACCACCTAAGCTCACCACCGATATGAGTTTAGGTGGTTTATGACACACAGGAAGGTTGTTGCAGGTAATTTAGCAGTCCTGCCCACCTCATATGCCTGCCTGACTCTCCTTAAACAGAGCCAATCCCAACCTGCCATCCACAGAGACCTCAGAGACCAACCAGGTCTATATTTCTGGCTGATAACCTCATTTTTTCAAAGACCATGGCTGAGCATATCTATCATTTCAAGACTGTTCTCATAACGTCTTGTCCTCTTCATTAAAGGGGACAATTGTTCCACCCCACTGCAGTTGGCCCATGCCTCCAAATTCATCTGTCACACCAGTGAAAAAAGGACATCGTACCGAAGCGCTTGTGTTAGACCTGCTTTGCCAAAGATATCCTGGTCTTTCTTTTCTCTTGCCAGACTTGCAGCCAGTACAAGACAAGCCTTGGCATCAGGGTAGACAGATATTCAGATGATGACAAGTATGAATAATGCACTTTCAACAAGTACAAATCTCCGATAAGTAAATGCATCAATGTCTGTGCTTGTAGTAAAGGGAAAACCTGATTGTGACAGGTCCTCTCTTTACTGTTTTAAAGATCACGATTACTACATATTTCACATTTGTTCCTTCATGGTTTTAGTGTCTTCAGTATAAAACGACAATATAGGCAATTTTAAAACACAAAAAAACAAAAGTTGAATTAATTTGTCCAAACTATTGACTGCCTACTCTTGACTACATATGGAGCCAGTTGATTCTCAGTAACAGCAAGTTTAGTCTGCATTCATAGCAAAGGATGTAACAGAAGATGTTTCATCTTGCAGACATCACACAGATGCTTTTTTCCTCCAGATTCTATGCGGCATGCCAGATAGCAGGTAACCACTCCTTGTAATTGACAAAGATGCAGCCATGTTTCCTTCAATTACAGTGAAGGCAAAACTGAATCTTCTCTTTTTGGACAATTAAGTATAAAAAATGAAGTGAAAAGAGGAAGGAAGGGATGGGAGGTCTGTTAGAATTAATTCTGCTCTTTACAAAGCCGGTTAAATACCAAATCATTTACACTACTTTGACTGGCGTTTTTAAATAACAGTCTTTAACAACAACATATTTGAAACTTATAACAGAAAGGTCAAGGAAGTTTGAACTCAGCATGAAACCTGGCAGATAATGCCAGCAGCTAAAGCTAATTCAATATGCCCTGACTTCAGTGTGTTGATGACTTTTGTTGCTGTGCAATAGAAGATTAACACCTCTATGGTAGCAGATACAACAATTAAGTGTGGAAAAATGCAAACCAATAGATGCTATTTTCTATTATAATTCAGTGCACAACTAATTGACTTTAAAACATTTATTTTAAGGGGGAATTTCTCGGTAGTACTTTTAATATGGTCTGCATGTGGAAAAGATTATTAAAATCTGAAATTGACTTAACACCATCTACAGGCGCTATGCAACTTTTAAAGTGGATTGTAAAAATACAGTCGAAGGCTGTGAATCAGATTCCAACTTTAGCTTTGTGATGTCATGTAAACATTCAGAAAAACAATATTAAATTATAAGTGCTAAATTACAAAGATTTTGATTATAAAATGTATCTGGTTTCTGGATTTTCTTCCTCTAACCTCATCTCTTCTCAGAGTCAACTTCAGAGTCAAGATCATCAGGAGAAGTCCTGATGATCCTCAAAAACTCAATTTGTTAATAGATAAGCAACATACAATTCCCCACAGCAAGTTAGTGCGGGCCCAAAATGCACTGTTTTCCAAGTCTATCAAGCC
>CAESWR010000033.1:177167-212952 GCA_903171835.1 Mullus surmuletus | reverse complement strand
GTGATAGTGTTGATTGACCATAGATAAACTCTTATAAGATAGTTTATCTATGGTCAATCAACACAAAATAATCAGAAGAAGCATGTTTTTTTCCTTTTTCATGTCATCACTATTGACTCAGCACTAACACATGGCCTGTCACACCACAGGTAGCTCCTGCAAATGCTGTAATGTGTTTATACGTATTTAAATATTATTTCCTAAAGGCATTGCCTTGACAATTGCCCTAGAGTCGAGTTGCATAAAGCAAAGAGGTCAACCAGAATACAAACTCTGCAGCCTGCATTGTATTTACAGTCAAGACAAGATTCATCTTCTTGGTTTGTCTCACAGATTTGCTTCAGTATTGTCAGGCGTTAAGTAAAGTGCATGTACAAATAGGAAAACAAATAATATCTTCCCGTAACTGCCCGAAGGGTTATTTGACCATTATCAGGATAAAAGTTGTAAAATAAATCTCTAAAATACTGTGTGACTTCTAAGTTGACAGTTACATTAAAGCGTATTCCTTTTCTTGTGCCTCTCAGAGATGGCTGGTCCGGGGAAGAGACCCAGTCCTGCACAGTTGGAGCTGCGGATGGTTCAGAGCAAAGCTGACATCGAGAATCCTGCCATTGTAGTGGAAGCGAAGGTTTTAGAGAAGTTTTAATTCTGAAGATGTTTTTTTAATAAATAACAATTACAATAATTTGGGAACATTCACATTGTGCTGGGACAAACGGCAGTACATTTGTTTTTTTTCTCCATAAATGACCTGTATCTTTGTCTAAAAGAAGTTTTGTGGGTTAGCAGGGTTTGCAGAAGGAACATTCAGTGCACACACACACTGGAGTCACTGCCATTCATGTCTGTACCATGGACTGTGCCCACATCATCTGCCCTAGATTCTAAGGACATTGGCCAATATGGTTTTATACTTTTAGACAATGTTCTTGAGTGATTAGCGTACTTAATTCCTCCTAGTTACTCACCCCTTGGATAGAAAACACAAAACCAAACGATGCATTTGTGTATGTCCCTGCTTGTTTTGGCTCTGATAGTGAAGTCAGGACTCATCACATGTACTTGACATGTTGCTCACAGTACAAGACAATATAAGCATATCACACAGTAGTGTCTAAAACATGATTTTACATGATTTATACATCAGACAGCAGTGTCTAAAACATGATTTAGATTCAGACAGCATTAACTTCCTGATGAAACTGGATACACTAGTAATGTGATGAGTAAAATCAAAGGTATAAATGGATGCAGTATGCCTATCATGAACTTTGGTGTTAACCATTGTATATGTTGCAGTTGGACGCATTGTAAGTGTATGTCAATGTGTCAATATGTCAATAGAGTTCCATTAGTGCAGCTCATATTCACTTAGACACATGGGCAAATAATGATATTGAAAATCATAATTCTAGTCTACTGTAACTATGTATCAAATTGTCAATCAATTTAATCAATTATCTGAAAACCTTTTTTCATCGTTTTCAATTATGCAATACACTTACACTAGCAGATGTGTAACATTTTAGATCCATGTCTTAAACATCTCAAATTGAGGTATTTGCACAGATAATCTTTCACGTATAAAATATGTACTAATAAACAGTTTTGATTTTGACTGCTGCCATATCACCGGAAATGAGTCGGGTATATGTAGGGTTGCATTACCTCTGTTTAATAGTCTACATAGCGGTTAGGAAGAAAAACATTGATTGTGAATGTTTTTGGGTACTAATACATTAGTTGAACCTCACACATAATGTCAGAACGTCAATTGCCAAACCATTAGCAACTGCTCTAAAATAGAGCAATATAACAACAGAAAAAAAACAACTATCAATCTTGTACTGCGAAGCATTTTGATTTCATAGTCATATTATATCTTTCTTCCGTGCACGGTTTCCCAGATGATCCTCTCAAAGGTGGATTTTTCTTTATAGCAAATGGTGTTTTTGGATTGAAGTCTTATCAAATCTGACAAAAACTGTATGAGAGGTTAATATCGTTTTTCATGTTTTGGACAAATTGTCCTACGAGGACATCTTGAATGTATAGTACATCATTACTAATGGTGGGGTTTACTCAGTGTAGCATGTAAAATCTCAGAATCACGTCTGTGTGCAGTGCTATGGTATAGGTATCCCAACTGTGCTCTATATGTACAATTTAACGCATACATAGAATACTAAATAGTATTCAAAATAGTGTCAGTTTATCCAAAAGTACAGGAATGAATTGCCAGGATATATGAAATAATTTTGTGATTATAAAATTAAATTAAATGATTTCATTTAGAATTGTGAATGAATTGGAAACAGAAACAAACATTCTTAGTTACCAGGTATTAAATACCGTGTATTGTGTGATTAGGAGCAGGTAGCATCTCTGTATGCCAGTACTAATCCACAGTATGACAAGCCAGCATTAACCCAAATAACCAGACAGGCCAACATGTCTCCCCAACTGCAAACTGAATACAGTAGATATAGATAAGGAGGCTAATTTATTTGCACTTTCACATTGACTGAGAGACGAATTAATCTGTAATGGTGAACACAATGAGTCTGGTATCAGCATAATAAAAATATCACAAGACATTCCAAATCAGTCACACATGAGGCTCTTGAATGATCCCACAGCTGTGCCGTAAATGCAACCATGCAGAAAACCTAAGAGGGCCATAGGGATCTATAGTTGATCGTAACATGCACTTACAGGATTAAATTACTTTGGCAAGAAAATGTGAAAAGAGGAGTTTTGGAAGAAAAATGTGCACACTTCTATACTGTTTGTATTACATTTTTATACAAAAAAAAAAGTAAAGACTGAATGATTCACAGTGGAAAGACATGATCCAGATATTACGTTGTATTTAGAAGTAGGGCATACAATGTGAAAGAGAAGGATAATTTCATGTGAAAATATCAACATTTTTTCTTATTCTTATGTTTCCATATAGACAACATAGCATTTTTACTGAATTTACATTAAACACTAGAGATCTCATCTCTTGTCATTGTTTTCTGTCCCTTTAGAGTACGGCAAAAAAGTTGTTTCTTAACAAGTACATTGTGTTTTATCTTGGTTAGTGACAGAACACATGAATGTACAGGACAGAAGCAATGAAATTAAATACTCATACAAGATTTATGCATGTCTTCAATAAAAATGTCTTCTAACGTTTGGTCCGTCATGAATGAGGAATGGGGAATGAGTTTTTCCAAATAGTGGTCGCATGTCTGATGACATTAGAGTTTACAGTTATTAATACTGTTTAGGTTTTTAAAAAAATACTAATAAATAAATATATATATAATGAATGTTACAATAATAGACGGAGCACCCAGTTGGTATAATATTATTCCCAAAAAGAGTTCAAGTAATTGTGTATTTTATTTGTTTCTGGGAGGTCAGACGGACCGGATGTCGGACATGCCACCTTCAGACGGGCTTTGAGGAAATGTGGAGCTTTAACCGGCAAACAATAGTGCGCTTGAAAATAGCATTACCTCGAATCGCTTTAACCCCCGTTTGTGGACATCGGCGAGCTGTGAAGGACTCTGTGACAAGCTCACCTCCCATCGTCCCATAAGTCCGGGAAGCGACGGGAAACTATTCCCTGATCTACCGACGCGTTCCACTCCCCCGTGAATCGCTCTCAGGTGAGCCCCGACCGTTACCAGCACTCGGCTAGCGGCGGCTAGCTAACTAGCCTAGCACCGCTTTAGCTAGCGAATCGAAGGGCAGCTGTGAACAGAAGGAACGCACAACCGATGCCATTCTCATACAGATAATAGTACTCTTCTAGCCACACGTCCACCACCACACACTCCTGCTATTATACAATATGTAGCACATGCTAGCGCGGGTTCATGCTACACACTCGGGTTGAGGCTGGTGTCCGCTAGCTTGCACTCATTTTTCGCCCACATCAACAGTTTAGGTGTGTCGCCTTTAAAACAATGTGGACTTGAAACTACCGGACAGCCTGAGCTCGTGTCACAAGGTAAGTTGTGTTTGTGCCCGATCATAAAGGGCATGCTGTAGGGTGGCGAGCTGCAGTTTGATTCGGAGGCCACGGAGCCGGGCTGGGTTCTGTGCCGAGGGGGCACATTGTCTGGCATTGCAGTGTAACATTAGGTGGCAACGTGTTCACTTTTAGCAAGGGGCACTGCAAGTGTACAGCCTGTCTACACGCCATGTTACCCAACTGGCTGCTTGTTGACCTGCGTGAAGATGTCGCACCATGCCGCGAGGTTACTGGAGTTCATTCAGTCTCGCGGCTCTTAAAGCCCTGCTCGAAGTTTTGCCTCGGTTCTTAGTTTTAGCACGGAAGCCAGCAGTACCACAGTGAAGTCCCAGGCAGGTAAAGTTGAGTGTTTGTTTGTTTTTAAATACAGATACACATATTCTCACGGTCCCCTTCGGTATTCATCAGTGATGATATACAGTATGTATATATGACATGCAATATTCACCCTAACGCAGCCGTGCATGGATCTTAGCAGATGAATTCGATGACGATAATAATAATAATATTAGTAAAAACAACACAAAATATTATAATTAATAATAATCATAAGGATGATGATATGGCATACACACTTTCTGGGTAGAGAAAGAGATATGTGTACAGCTGTAGCTTATGTGCCATTGGAGTGATTGGTAATTTTGAAAAATAGCCAGAAGTGCATGGCATTCTCAATGATCTGATAAATGTGTGAAACAAATGAAAAGTTTAAGTTACATTTTGTTATATTGTTGATAACCTTTCTGCTCTCAGGGACTCAACGGTTCTCTCTGAAAATAGATTTTTAGCTTTTTCACACAATGTCAATGGTTTTATGACAATTTGTAAGTTTTGTGGAAGGCAGTAGTTGACTCGGTATTCTGTTTCATGATATCATGACATATCTGATTATCATGCCTGATGAAAAATCCCCCATATTTAGCAACCTTGGGTCTCTGATCCAGTTAAGCATCAGAAACCTTGGGGTGTTGTTTAACGAATCAATCTCCTTTGAGAACTAACCGAGGAAATTGGTGAAAAACTGCTTTTGTCCCATTTTGAGGGAATATCTCAAAACTTCAGAATATTGTGTCCAGCACTGACCAGGAGATGATCCTTCATACTTTTATTTCACTCAGATTATATGATTGCAACTCTCTCTAATGTGTTTTAACAAGTGCTCTTGAAATCATCTGTAGATTGTTCATAATGCTTGGCCTTTCACACATGGGATTACATTTATTTCAATTGTATAGGCTTTACACTAGCGACTAATCAAACATTATATTGATTTCAAAATTTGTAGTGTTGACCTTCAGAGCAGTACATGAGCAAGCCCCACAATATGTCTGTGATGTTATAATACTATTCTCTTCTAGGGAAACTCTCAGGTTCTGAGATCAGAATCTTTTTTTGGTGACTAAAACACATTATAAAACCAGAGGTAGTCTGTCAGTCCATCAAACATTGTTAGTGGAACACTATTCCCAGGACCTTGTGTTTCACTGATTCGGTTTCTCTTTTGAAACCAGCTGAAGACGCTTTTATTTAGACACAATTTTATTTGACTGGGTGGCCTTTTTGGTACTTTAATGGTATAATGTCATGTTATTTTAATCAATGTACCGTTATATTTTTGATTTATGCAACTCAGCAAGTTTATTGTAAAGTACTTTGTGATTTTATCTCTAAAAGTGCCATGGAAATAAGGTTTACTTATTTTGTGTATCAGTCCCATAAATGCAGCTCTAGGTTATTACTTAAATTGTATGCCAATAGCAGCATGTTTTCTGAACAGTTCAGGGGAATACTAAAGTATAGCCTCAGAATTATAGAAAACCATCCTTTTTATTTTCATGAGTCAGTATTGTTTTTCGTCCACACAAACTCAAATTTTGGGGGAGCATTTTGTTTTGCAAGAGGTCATGTTTCTTGTGTCACCCCAAACAAAAGTGATGTGTAATTATGCAAAGTATGTTGTTGCTTTGCATGCTAAATTGGAATATCAATCTTTGAATAGCCAATGTTGCATATGTGAGTCAAGCCAAGTTGGTAAGACAACAAATGGTGCTGCTTCAAAGTCCACTGACAACTCTATTTGCACATTGTAAACTGTTCAACTGTTTTATCAGCTAATGAAGTCAGTTTGTCCTCTGGGACTTTGAGACACATTTATATTGATAAAGATCTGTCTGACTGGTCCCAGACCATAATCCTACACTTTAGTTGCACACTGGTTATATAATCTTATGTTTAATTTTTAGTGGTGGTCTGAAAGTAAACCAAGTAAAAAGGAGCATTCATACTTTAGAACCTCTTCCTTCTATACCAGTATGTTGCTACAGAGAGCAAAAGTACGTTTTTATGAGACATCATAAACTATTATGATTGAATCCAGCCCTATCTAGCTATGTGATGTAAGGCAATTCCACCTGTGTAAGCTTTTACCCTATGTGGGCGTAACGTTTGAGCCCTTACCAAGATTGACTAAATTAAGTGTCCCCGGTTGCAGTCATGGAAAATATTTCTTCAGTCAAATCGAATCCTTCCAATAGGGTTAACTGAACCGTTTTACATGGATGTCAAATCAAAAACCTAACCATCACCTGTGTGTACATCCACCATGATTTGAGAATTAAAAAAAAAAAAACATTATGACATGCACGGTTTTGCCTATTTTTCCTAACACAGGAAGCTGAATTTAATTTATTTTGTTTATTAGTCAACTTCGGTCTGTATTGTTTATGCATCGCTTTTTTCTAGATGAAGTGCTCAGTAGCACGTACTGCACTGAAAACCTGAATAAACAGAATATGCAAAACTTTTGTGGAAACTGATTACATCAAAGTTTTTGAGTAAATAATCTAAAAGTTTTAAGTACAAACCCACTTAAAAAATTAAACGTATTTCGACTTAAAGAATTTAAAAAAAAAAGTTTTGAGTGAACTGTACTCAAAACATTTGTTTAAAATTTTAATTAGGAAAATTTCTGGGACTTTTTTGTGGTGCAGTGTACTTAATTGATCCAAATCTCTAAACTCAAAAGATATACTTGTCAGTCACACAATATATACTTTTGTGTCGGCTAATGATTTTTTTTGCTCAAACAAACTTTCAGACAACTTCTGTGGAATGATAGTTTTTTTTATTTCGGATTACATCAAAATACATCTATTCCTTTTGAAAACAATGAACAACCCTGTTCCGTTAAAGGCACATCTCACATTAGTTTAGAAATTATTGTGCCATTATCAAAAGTGCAAAACTGAAATGGTGAGAGACTTGACTGGTGGAACAATCATCATTAGGGATGGGTACCAAAATTCTGTACTTTTTTCGTACCGACCGAATTGGGCCCGGACCGCAGCCACTTAAAACGCCGCTTTCTGCCGACACGGAGCAGAGACAACCCAGGGCTCGGTTCCGGTACCGGACCATCGCTGGACCTTTAGCTCCTCCTCCGAGGACACTTTTTGTGACTGATTTACCGAAAAAGGACTGAATGGAGGAAACGCTGGGCTTGTTTGTTTGTTATAGGTTCTAATGTAGAAAAAAAAGTACAGTATACAGTAATTTATTTTTATTATAATCTATTTATTTTTAATGACTTACTTTCTCACACACATTTTTGTCAAGTTCTTCCAGATGTTATTGAAAAATAAATGTTCAAAATTCGAAATCTTTACTATTTTTTCGAATCATTAATCAATCAAATGATCATTTTAATTACACATGCAAAAAAGTACCGAAAACAGGTATCGAAAAATACCAGTATCGATTTGCAGGTATCGAGTATTGGTACCGTATCGGTTCAGATATGAAAGGTACCCGTCCCTAATCATCATCCATACCAAGTGTACACAATACAACAACCAACATGCTGTGAAGTTATGACAATGGTATCTGCACAAACCCACAAATTGAAATTATGTCTACATAGTCGTTAGCAGGTCATTTTTAAGACTGAGTAGGCATGGTTTCAGTGGCACACTGTCATCAAGTCCCATCAGTACTTTCTGTTTGAAAGTGAATGTGTGAATAAGATTCTTGGGGTAGTCTAAATGCAAGGCATAAATCAACCCCAACAATAATGCAAAAGCTTTCAGCAAACCTGGAGATGTCTGTCATGATCAGCACGTCTTCCACCTCAATAGCAGGGCTTGCAGGACTGAAATGAATTGGAGATGTACTGGTGTCAGTGACGACCGTGAGAATACCAACAAGAGTGTTACTGACATCTGGCTCATCTGACTCCTCCATCTAGAAAATGCACATATGGGTTAAATTATATTGTTAATTTTGAAAAATCTGACAACTGCACCCACCAACCTGGTGGTTGCCAGGTTAAGTGGCTACTGAGGTATTTCATCATCACTAAAGGAACCACCAGAAAGCTGCAAGTGTAATAAGTGTAAAAAAAAAAAAAAAATCCAACCATGCTATTGAAGCTATCCTTTCTGCAAATACACTTAATACATACGTTCCAAGTCTTGAAAAGCTGTGTGCCCTCCTCCCGCAGGTACACTGGCAGAGCACGAAGGACTACAGTGCGCTTCATGTTGACATCATGCTCATCCTGAGGGGACAAACAAAAATACATGATAAAAAAATAACTACTTTATTTGGCTGAAGCTTCAGGATCAGCCTTCACAAGGTCATTAGCAGGTGTTTTGACGACATACTCTGAAACGTTGACTCACTAGGTACAACTGACATGAATTTGATGTCTGTAGCCCTCCAAGAAGTGCCTTAAAATCAAGGTCAAGGTCACTTGAATGGCGTTTTGGGCAGAGCTGAGCCCTGTCATTTCTAGGCTTCAGGGACGCCTTGACGCCATCTAAGTGACCTGGCGACCTTGGGAACTTTGACCTTGCTTTTAAGGCACTTCTAGGAGGGCTACAGACATCAAATTCATGTCAGTTGTACGTAGTCAGCAAGTGGAATTTTAACAATGTCCATTTTTTACTTTCTTGGGGGCTAACTATAGAATAATGGCTATGAGTCAAGTGATGGTGCTGGAATAACTGTGCCTGGATGTCTGCTGAGACAGTACACAACTTGCACCTCCACTCCAATGATCATACAAGTTATCTAAAATTTCTGAGTTTTTAAGTCATTGCTTGGCTTACCATAGAAGGCCTGTGCTGTCCACTGTTCTGTTTTTTGTTCCTATAGGAAGAGTTTACACAGTGCTATGAAACCACTCAAACAATGCAGTCAATGTTAGAAATTAAAACATGTCGACTCAGAAAACAAAATATAATTCACACATACATTTTAACCAGTTATATAAGTAATCATGCCCAGACACAATCAATACTTAAAACAATAAACAATACTTAGCCATTTTTACTTTTTCCAGCTCAGGATTCAGTAATCATCCAGTCTTGTGCTGCATCTCTGGAAGGCTGGGCTCAAAACAAGACCTCCGGACATTCTAGCAGGCGAGTGGGGAGGGGGAAGAGAACCGGGCAGGAGCGCTGTGGAAAACGCGGGGTTGCCTGGGAAACGTGACGTTGAGCATGGACCAACACTGGTTCATCGGCAATTTGGAACCAGTTAAAACAAATAATAAAGTGTTTTTTAAGATTCTACGTGGCTAGCAATCATCATGATGTACTCCGCTCACCCATGTGTGTGCGCCCTGTGACTGCGGCCGCATTACGCGCGCGACGTTCCGTTCAAAAAGTGCAGACCAATGACAAAATATGATCTTATTGTGACACTTTACTGGTACAAGTGGTGTTTTTAGGTTGTTTTTGCTGACTTACCAGTTGCTTAACTGTGAAACTCCCATCCATCTTGATAACTGATTTTGATTGCTGTTACTACAGTAGTTCTGAGTTAGTAGTACTGTCTTAGTTTACAGTGTGTTCCTGCATTGGCTGGAAAGAGAGCAGGGGAACATGTTCATCTCTCCACTTGTACAACTTGTCGTAATGTGGAGAGTGTTGTAAGAATGGTGTCTGCTACAGATTTGTCATCTTTACTGCCTGCCAAAAAAATGAATGCCAGTTGCAAAATTTAAAACACATGCCCACTTAATCCAACCAAGAAGACAATATCAGAATGCGTGTTATAACATGAATGTTGCTCGGAATAAGCATCATCATAAATCTTCCAATTGAGATGTTGATATGAAGAATTTTTTAGATATCTCTGCAACTGTTTCTGATCTCTGAGGAGAAGCTGTGGCAATAAATGGCCGTGCTTGTTGAACAGAGCTATACACTTATGTGATGAACAATGAATTTATGTTTTAATCTTGACTAAAAGTAGACAACACTCATGAGAAAGGTCACCTCTTTGCCTGTGCTCTATTCAGTAGATTTTATGATTGACCCATTGTTTCTGTGTGTGTGACAGGCACTTTGAAACAGAAATGAATTGGTTGTAGTCATAGTAAATGGCATTCCTATTATATCACGCAGCAATATAGTATTGGTGCGACTGAAGCTGCTTGTGAATGTTCTGTACAGGTACATTGTTTATTGTTTATGGGCACAATCAAGAGCTCATCATTACTTGAAGCATGTATGACCTTCATTGTCTTGCAACAATTTTAATCTCTTTTCAAGACCCTGTAAGACCCTGCGCCTAGGAATCGGGACTCTGCTCTAATATTTGAACTGTTTGCTTTAGTAAATACTTGACAGTTTGTATCTGCCTCTTTCTGATGCACTTTATCAAACTTGTTATCTATGCAAGAATGGAAAGGCCCGATTAGCCTGGGTTGGTATCGTTTGTATCTATTTGTATCGTTAAGCCACACTACCCGAGATTCTGTTAAAGAAAGAGTCTAATGCAGTGGTGTCCAAACTACGGCCCAGTTTTTATTGGCCCGCAGCAAATTCTGAAAATATAATTGAATATGGCCCGCACAAGAAGCTTGAGCTCAACTCTGTTGCACTTCTCAGTTTCAACACTAGATGGAGCCAGCCATGGAAACAGTGCTTCGCAACTGTTACCGCTACTAAACAGAATTAAGCAAAGAAAAACTTTTACTGCGAATCGCTAGAAATGGCAGCACCCAAGAAACGAAAATTAGCAAGTGAGTGTAGAAAATGTCAAACACGGTGGGAAAATGATTAATTTTTCAAAGAAATCAACGGAAAGTGTGTCTGTTTGATTTGCAACGAAGCTGTTGCTGTGATGAAAGACTATAATGTTCGTCGGCACTACGAGACCAAACATCAGAGCTACACATCGTACACCGGTGCCGAACGAACACAGAAAGTCAAACAAATGGCAGCTAGCCTGCAAGCTCAACAACGGGTTTTTTTTTCGTGCCAACAAAACACAGGAAAACGCCACAATAGCAAGCTATGAAGTTGCTAAGCTTATTGCCCAGCACGGCAAACCCTTCTGAGAGCTTACATGAGCTTATCCAGAAACACAGTGGTGCGGAGAATCGAGGACTTGTCTGCTAACTTGACACTTCAGCTGAGAGACCAAACGTGTGCTTTTGATTTTTACTCGATCGCATGTGATGAGAGCACAGATGCTACAGACACCGCGCAGCTGTTAATTTTTTTGCGGGGAGTAGATGATCATTTTTGCTGTACGGAGGAGCTGCTTGATATGATGAGCCCAAAAGGCACAACGACGGGGAGAGATATTTTTGAAGCTGTGTCAGAGGCTGTTGAAAAGATGGGGCTTAAATGGGACAAGCTCTGTGGAGTAACAATGGATGGAGCTCCGGCCATGACGGGCGATCGCAAAGGAATGGCATCGATGGTGTGCGCCAAAGTAAAGGAGAGCGGAGGTGAGGCTGTGAAATGCATTGTATAATCCACCAAGAAGCACTGTGTGCCAAGACTGTCCAGCTGGGCGATGTGATGAACACTGTCGTAAAAGCGGTCAACATAATTCGAGCTCGAGGACTGTACCACAGAGAATTTCAAGCTTTCATATTGGACGTGGATGCTGAGTACCGGGATGTACTCTACCACTGAGGTGCGCTGCCTCAGCCGCGGCTGTGTGCTGCAGCGGTTTTATTCGCTGAGATCGGAAATCAACCAGTTTTTGAAAGAGAAGGGCCGACCTCTTCTTGAACTGAGTGACCCTCTGTGGCTGGCAGACCTGGCATTTTTAGTTGATCTTACTCAACATCTGAATACACTGAATAAGAACCTACAAGGCAAAGATCAGCTGGTGCCACACCTGTATGCGCACATCAAAGCCTTCTGTGTAAAGCTCCGCCTGTTTGAGACACAACTACGAAGCTTTAATGCTGCACACTTCCCCGCGCTGTCTGAAATCAAGTCTGCTTATCCAAACGCCGACCTTTCTGCTAAAAATGAGAAATATGTGTCTGTGATTGCATCTCTCGTGACAGAATTCAACCAGCGTTTCCAAGATTTTTCTGTCATTGAAAAACAAATCAAGCTGTTCTCGACCCCCTTCCTGGTGGATGCAGAAGAAGTGGAAGAGAGTCTGCAGTTAGAACTGATTGAAATGCAATGTGATGATTCTCTGAAGAGTCAACATCAGCTTCTCTCCCTCCCTGACTTCTATCAGAGTTTGGATAGTGCCAAGTTTCCTCTGATGAGACGCCATGCCAAAAGAATGATGAGCCTGTTCGGCTCAACATACATATGTGAACAAATATTTTCTCTGTTAAATCAGAACAAAAGCAGACTGAGAACCAGAATGACTGATAGCCATCTTTGTGAAGTCCTTCGTGTTTCAACCACCAAACTTTCTCCTGACATGTCAGCCATCCTTCCATCCAAAGGACAGCTTCACTGCTCCCACTGAGTGCAATGTTCTTCACATTATAAGTGAGTTAGAAATACACACTGTTACAACACCCTGAGCCACCTGCAGGCCTGTCGACACTTTTTACTTTAATAATAAACAGTTCTTTATTTAAGACCTAAATTGTTTGTTCGTGTTCCTTTTTATGTTGAGACCTTGAGTAATGAGCCAGGTCGTAACAACACAGTATCCGTGTGTCACCTCTAGTGTGTGGCCCGGCCCTTTGTTTATTTTTCTGTATTTGGCCCTCACTAAAACAACTTTGGACACCCCTGGTCTAATGTCTAATAGGTGAATGGGAGGGAGCTCATCTCCTCTAGTTATCTTATTTTGGCTTTTTATTTTTGGTTAACACAGACAGTAATAACCAACAACCCCCTTTGTGAACAGTGCTTCCTTCTAATGCTGGGACATAGTCACATGTGGGCCATGGTAAGGTGTGGCAAGAGTTTATAAAAGAGTAGGAAAAAAATCCTTCTGCTTACTCCACCTCAGGAGGAGAGAGTCCAGCCTTCTTCTGTGGTAATGAAACGTGACATATCTAGGGTGCCCATACTTTACTAATCTGCACTAATCTGATCTATTGGATTAAAGGATGGGAATGCATGTAAGACGCTGCTTAAGATGCATGTGTGCTTTCTTCCTCCCAGAGGTGAGCCGTCTTTCAGTTGTCCTCTTTTTCATTATTGAACATTGTGGCGCTTGTTTTTGTGCTAGTCAGTTGGAAATCCACCTGTTTTGGATCTTTTTTTTTTCTTTTTGAACATAGGAAGTCTTTTTTTTACCCCCCCCGCAAACCCTTGCACTACTTAGGCACTGCCTCCAACAGAAGGTGTTCTTGCTGCCATCATCATAATATCCCTCTTTCCTTCTGCTGGATTGTCATCGCCATGAAGCAAGACAGCCTGTGATTGTTCACTGCTTACATTGCTTATTTTTGTTTTCTGGCTTTGATTTGGTGGAATAAGGAGAGCCAAAATGCTGAACCAGAGTGCTGTGATGATCTTCACTGGGATTTGTGGAGCATTAGTGGTCATGGCAATGGCCTACTACGTCTACTGGTAGGTTGAAACTGGTAGAGATGCCTTACCCTTTGTGCATAGCAGAGCATGATGGGTTCAGCAAATCTTCGTTTGTGATATCATAGTTCCAGAGATCTAGTTCTCTAGATCTGTTCTTTAGATCTGTTCGCATAATTTTTGACTTCTGTGGTGCACTAGTGAAGTGTGTGCATAAACATGCTTGAGAAGGAAGTTGGTATAAAGCCAAATGTAGTGTTTAGGCAAAAAATGTGTGTCTAAGATATGTGACTTTCTTTTCCGATAGTGTTTGTTTCTATTGCAGTTCATTTCCCCAATCCTTTTATAAAGACTTCCAGCTTGTCATGACTATTTGTTGGCAGAGCACAAACTGCTGTCTGGTCATAAGAAGGGTAACCCTGTCAGTGACTAATCTTTCCTCCAGGTTGAGTAGGCGCACAGGTAGGACCATGCTCCCTTGGGGAAAGGGTTGTGTTCAGGGGAACTAGTTTACACAAAAATTAAAACTCAGTCGTCATCGAAAAGTCAGATTTTTGTTTTCAGTTTAGAAGGACAGTGCTGGAGTTTTCCAGGATCAAAATTTTCAACATAATTGAAACATTCATAATGATTAGAAGCCTCCAAAAAGTGCATACTAAATGCATAAATTGTTTCCACTAGTCTGATGTAATCAGGTGTCCTGATGTGCCAAGTTGTTTTGAAAAAATTCAGCAGTGCTTGCCTGCAGTGTGTAAACGGCTTTTCAGTTGGCACATATGCCAAATGCCTTGCTCAGCAACAGCGACGTTTAAGCCTGGTTTATACTTCTGTGTGGTATCAATGCCAAACCCCCCCCATGGAGGGTGTGCGCCTGATCATGGTTCTGCTTTGGGGTTGACTGACGTGCTGTGTGTCACTGTGAGTGGGAAGCTATAGAAGTGAATATTTAGCATCTGTGGAACCTCCTTATTGGCACAGGAAGTCTCAACCATTAACACGTAAACTTTAGAGTGACCAATTGCTAGCAGCTGTAGCTGTAGCAGCAGAGTTTTAGCAAAAGTGAAACTCACCAAACTGTACTTCCTGTGTCGGGAAACATGTAAATAACAGAGCACTCGGAGAGAACAATGAGGAGAAATTGTTGGGGTTTATCATTCAGTATAAATCAATAATTCTGCATCAAAGTAACGCAGAATTATAAACTAGGCTTTACACCTACCTATGCCTCCTCCTCCAATAGCATACTTCTTGGCAAATTGTCCAAACAATAGCTAGAGTAGAGTTTAGTCCAAACAATACAATAAATGTGGTGTTCTTTACCAGCTTGTTTGTCAGTTATGTCACAATGTCGGACCTCCTCAAGCAGAAAAGTTGTGCTGTGCATGGTCACATTGGAGCGGAGTTTAAGGAGCGAGGCGTTTGTAACCGTTGTAAGGAGCTGGCAAGTACAACAGAGTGGGCTGGTCCAAGAAGGGGTCATGGATGGCCATGGCCACCTATCTAAAAAAATGCTTGTTTTCTATCGCCTGTACAAATGTAACTGATCTTTTCACACGTAAAAGCTTGCTGAGGTATGTTTTTGTATGACCACAATTGATGTAATACATTTAATACTTTATAAGCCTACAGGGAAAATGGTTTGTCACCAGACCGGCATGCACACAATATACATGTTGTGTATGTTACAGTAGAGTAGCATGAGCAACTGTGACTGCAATAGAAATGCAAAAAATGGTGATGAAAGGCACATGAGCATTACATTTTCAGACAAATGGTCAGCACACTGCACCTAGGAGAAGAATCTGTCATTCGAAGAATTGAAACATTGCAGACTATCGCTGCTGCGTATCTCTGAAGCAAACGTTGAACGTTCAAGGACTTGGTTAACTTTCACAAGCATTATTCATCAGTGAAGGTGATTTGTGCGATTGAAAGTTTCTTGTCAACTGCTCTGCAATGCCCCGCCTTCCACAGAGAGCAGTTGCTCTTCATGGGGCCTCAACTTTTATTGTTTACCAATTTCTAGAAAAGGACATCAGAGTGTTATATATTTTACTCGAAAGCAGACGTTTTCTTAACAGTTTTAAAGTTGATTCTGTCACCAATGTCAATTGGGCTTTTGATATATGGCAGGCAGTGCCGCTCAGCCAACATGCTGCATGAACAGCTGCTGTAGCATCTTCAGGGGTCAGAGACATTGCTCAGTCAAATCTCAAAAACTAAACAAGGTATATGGGTCCAATCACAAATAGCTATTAGAAATTATTAGAGATGCACCGATACCGATACTGGTATCGGATATCAGGCCGATACTGGTAATACACTCGTACTCGTACTTGTTAAAGTTTGCCGATACCAGGTTCAAAGTCCACACCATTGCAACGTTTCCTCCGTTCAGTCCTTTTTCGGTAAATCAGCCACAAAAAGTGTCCTTGGAGGAGGAGGGCTAAGGTCCAGCGATGGTCCACTACCGGTACTGGCACTGATCCATGGCTCGTCTCTGCTCCGTGTCGGCAGAAAGCGGCACTTTAAGGGTCTGCGGTCCCGCTGGCTGTCGGTGTTTCACCGGGCTGCGAGTGTGCAGACGCTCCGTCGGACATGCAGGCACCGCCTTGTCACCACGGAGGATGATGTCGCACATCCACGAGTTTGGAGAACATGTCAGAGGGTCTCTGTATGGAGAAACGCTGCTTCTTTATTATTGTTTTGCAGACGCGTGTTGATAGCCTTGGTCTTTGTTTACTTCCGCGATCGATTGTTCAGCATGATGACGTACGACAGAGAAAAACAAAGGCACGCAGCCCTCACAGCGTCTCAGACCCGCGACTGCTGGAAGCTTGCAAGTGACCTAATGCCGAGCAAAGGAATCCGCATCAACGCACAAATTTTTCCGTGTGAAAGTGGCAGCTAGGATTTAGGAGTGGCGGCCCGCCTGGAGACAGTGCAAAATAGTTAATTGATATTTTGTTGGATTCAAATGTGGAAACTCTGCAATAATTCCCAGAAAATCTCACAAAAAATGCTTATTTTTCATTTATCATCACTCGTAAGAAGCAGAGAATAAAATGAAACCTGTCTTCCAATTAATTGCATTTTGCCTAATAGTTTTTTGGGGGTTGTTTTGGTGGTATTAGTATCGGTATTGGTACTCGGTATCGGCAAGTACTCAGATCCACGTATCGGTATCGGATCAGGTTGAAAAAAAGTGGTATAGTTGCATCCCTAGAAATTATTCCTCTTTTGTAAAACTCATACAGGGCAATATTTTCCACTCACTAGTGCCCCCACAGTTTCCAACATAGATACCCCTGCAATAACTACTACTCAGGTCCTTGCTCAACTTTGCAGAAAATGACCTAACATTATGAAATTAATAATAAAAGTGGGGAAAGCGTTAATTTGCCGACCTGTATAGCACAGCCAAATTCGAGTTCAGCAACTGAATCCTCATCGATTGGTGCTTTATCAGCAAGTGTTGCTGTAAAAATGCCCCACCACCTAAACCATGAGTCACAACTTTCTTACCTAGAGTGGCACTGACAAGATTATATTTCACAGTAACTCTCTTCTGTGACACACTGCCATGGGGAAATCCCACGATCCCTATTTGTGCAACTGCAACGGTTTTAAAAATGTAGTCTTGGCTGGTGTCTGGTTTGATAAGATTTATTTTTCGTTTCTTGGTCTCTTCTGACATATATATTGGTTTTGCTGGCTCTCCTTCGATGTTCATATGGTAACATATCCATGATCCACTTTTTTCTTGAAAGGTAACACATGCACACATTGGTCAATGACCTGTATTACTATAAATGAGCACCTATCCTCCATAGGTGCTCATTTATAGCATTTATTTATAGTTAAGACTTGGCATATACATACAGTGCTTTCTGTCTGTATAACAAATCTGTGTGCAGTAGGATTCTATATCTTTACCACTCAGGTAATTCTATATGCATTACGATATGCTTCCAGCGATATGCTATCTTAACAATACACTCTAATGTTGACAGTCCCTCTGCCGATGAAATTAAATTCACCCCTGTTTGCGATGCAATTCTGTAAAGAGTTGATAACAATTTGAGTTTATGATCTGTTTCAGTTCAATATGATTAGATTTAGTATGATGTGATTCAAACCATTGAAGAAGAATTAAACCCTTATTTATGTTATTTTATTATACAGAGGAATTAAAAAACTTCCAGAAGACTTTAACATATATCCTGAGGAACAGGACGGGGGAGCAGGTACATACATATCGAAAACAGGCCGTCTTTTCATGTTAATCGCCATGTTCATTGTGCTACTAATTTACTTTATAGACGTACAGAAATTGCATGCATCTTGTCAAGTTTTCCACCTTTCTTGAAGGATAAACCCAAAGTGTCACAGTCTGTGCTCGCAGAAGCGATGGTGCATTTAGAGTGCTTTGGAAACATGGTAGTGAAGGAACACAGCAGCAGCATGAAAAAATACACTCTGAAAGTACAGATGCAGTTATTGCAGGCATTTGCATTGGATCACCGAATTCAATCTAGCGAATCTTGCCATTCCTGGTGAGCATTTTATTCACAAGGTTTCCTCCTGAATGCAAAGGAAAAACTGAAAAGACTCTTGTCATGTTTCTTTTTGTAGAATCGGGGAAGAAGGAGCTGTTTGCTTAAATGCCACAAAATCATGCAGTTCAGTGGATTGTTATTCCCAGACAGAATCACTGGTCATCACAAGACTAGCTTCCTCCTAGTTCTTTTTCCAGGATGGTGTCCAGAGGACCAGGGCTCAGACCAATGACAATAAATAGGATTGAAAATATCTTGAATAGAGCGGCTAATCTCAGACAACCGAGCTTGTAAAGTGGGAGCACCTTTCCTGTGTGACCTATGATCATGTATCAACACCAAACCGCATTCAAATTCAAACTAGAAACAAATCAAATGTGGCAGCTGAAATCGAGCATCAGAATCTTAAATGACTATGTCAAACAAACAGTAATCTTATTTGTAAATACTGTATTGTAAATAGCATTTGGAAGTTGAGCCTGAACATAAAAAAACATACTAGGCCTACAGACAGGGCGCTCTATGTGCTCAGTATAGAGTAAGTGTCTCGTAACTGAAGGGTTATAGCCGTTCGATCCCCAGCGTGGCGAGTTCATGTGGAAGCGTCCTTTGTCAAGACACTGATTCATTAACTGTCCTTGATGAGCAGGTTGGCACCTTGCAGGGTGGCCTCTACCATCAGTGTATGAATGGAGTATAAATGGGTAAAATTAGTTGATGTAAAAGTGTTTTCGGGAATTTTACACCAGCTATATCAGGCTTAAGCTTCGGACATGTAAATACAAACTGCAGTGCTTTCTGCATCAAGTCTATTTCTCCTTTTACGATTAAGCTAGGAGCATTTCTCAGTACATGTCAAGCAACATTGATCACCCATAACAGGACACGGAACGCACACAGTATCTGGCCAATTACCAACTAAAACAAAATACACAAAGTTCGGATTGTGAATCTCCTTGTTTCAAATCAAATGTCTGTGAAAAGACAAACTTTTTAATGAGCATTTATATAAATTACACATTCATACATTACAGACTCTCCTTTCTCCTAAACAAATACGCTTTGTATGTTTGACCCATAGTATGTTTAAGTGTATGATCTGCTCAACATCCCTTCTGGTGAGTGCAAAGTGAAGTTATGATCAGAGCCAAGAGCCAAAGCATCAATGAAAAACAGCCTCACCTTTAAACACCACATTCATTTATTTCAGACCTGGAATCCTATCTAATTAAAGAGATCTGATGCAGATTTAACATGAACAATGATTGGGAGTAGATTTTAGTTTTCTTGGATGCCATGATTTCTGTCTGTCAGGACAGATCAAGCATGACATTTTTTATAGAGTTTTTGTTGTTAGAACTGTTAAGCCGTTGTATACTTTTGCATTGATTCAATGCAAACCCCTTCATTTAGCCTACACATAGACAACAGAAGCCTGACGCGCATCTCCCAAAAAATAAAGCCATCCGTTGAGGCAACATGGACCACAAGGCTGTGATTGGTCCGCACCAAGCACTCTGTTGCTTGTGGGGCTGTCCCGATACTATTTTTTTAATTCAGACACGATACCGATATTGCAGCCTTGAATATCGGCCGATACCGATATCAATCCGATATCAGCACGCCATGAATCATACATATTTTTATGACCTGTGTTGTAATATGGAATGTTAAAAAAGGCTTGATCAAATGATATTACTCAAACAGAGAACAATGGTCAGCATCAGTAGCTATGAGAAAAACTGACCCATTGATTATTTACAAAACTATTGAATGGAAAAATAAATAAAGAATAATTGGGGATAACGTGGCTCGAGTTGCTCAATTAAGCGTTTAACATTAAGCATTTAACACCGACGTTACTCACCACCAACAGACGCTGGTCGTCCAAGCACTATAAATTGGGCTCTTCTCTGTTTTAGCCGATGACGTTTTTCCATCCCGTGGGAGTTTGTCACGCTTTGCAAATGTTTAGGCAAGCGTTGGTTGTTTGAGGGAGGTAGACCTTACATTTACTCGCCTCTGTGATCTTTTGAAAATCCTCATGCTGTTGTTTGTGGTGGTTTTTCAAATGCGTGAGGAGGTTGCCCATATTAAACTTCCACGGGAAACTTGTGCATGACAAAGTTTGCACTCAACTGCAAAATCTTTATACGACTTTAGGGAAAAGTGCTGCCACACGGCCAACATCACTTCTCCTCGTAACACACCCGCCGCTGTTGTGATCAAGTGAGCTCTACATGCTCTTCTTCTTTTGGTGGGCTGCTCCAGCATTGGTTTATTACCGCCACCTACTGTGTCGGAGTGTGAACTGCTTTTATCTGAGCGTTTATATCGGTGATTTTAGATGCAGTCCGATATAATCCAATATTCTTTTTTTGGCTGATATCGGACCGATATTAATATCGGAATCGGGACAGCCCTAGTTGCTTGCGATGCAGTATTTTCATTAAAAACATCCGCATTTTAATTTAAAGCGACTAATAAACTCCAACAATTCTTCCTGAGTGTTCACTCTGGGTTCCCTGATATTTACGTGTCCTGCAGCTGCTTCCTATGGTTTGGTGAGTTTCACTTTTGCTAAAACTCTGCTACATCAACAACTGCTCGCTATTGTTCACTCCGGGTGCTCTTGTTTCGCTGGTCGCGGCTTCCTATTCAATCCAGAATGTTCCGCTGCTATCGTTTCCCACTCGCAGTGATGCGCAGCACGTCATTCAGCCCTGACGCAGAACTTCAAAAGGCAATGCAGGTGTATAAAGCTTCAGGATTACGCTTTCTTTCATATGGCTTTTTTTAGATGTCAGCATTCTAGTTGTAGATTTTTAATTGTTAGTCTAAGGTAATATATCTACATATATAATTTGGTAATATTTGACAGTAATAAAGAAGTCATTATAAAAGATAGATATTGTCTGACGTGGGGAAGTGGTTTGTCAGTTTAACACACAGACACAGCCTTTCTCTCTGCCTTATTTTCCAGTGTACATGCCATGTTCTGTACATTGTTGTTCCAAATGCAAACGGCCTCTTTTGCTGATCTGCTGTTGTAACAGTTGTAACAATAAGAAGATGCAGATGAGCTTACATAGTTTGTTCTCGCCAGAGCTGCATAATTAAGTTGCTGCCCTCACAATGATGTGAACTTTGTCAGTTTTATTGTTGATGCATTGCTTTGAAAAGTGCTTATGATAATTCAAATCATGTACATCAAGATTAGATCAAATGAGAATCCATTACACAAAATCACAAACATAGTCATTTTTTAGATTCACCCTCATAAAAATTACTCTCATCAAAAATAGTTTAAAATAGTGATGTGATAATGTTGACATAGCAGTATTTTTACTATATGTGGTAGGAGGTAGGGGTGTCCCGATCCGATATTGATATTAGATATCGATCCGATATCAGTAGAAAAAACGAGTATTTGATTATATCGGCCTGCATCTAAAATGTCCGATATAAGCACTCCGATACAAGCAGTCCATTCCAGACTCCGCTCCAGCATATGCTTGTGTTTAAGCTGAACTAGTGGTTATTCTTGTGTGTAAGGTTCAAATGTATGTAAGCCATTGGTTAATAATCAATGGGTCAGTTCTTCTCATAGCTACTGTTGCTGACTATTGTTCTCTCTTTGAGTAATATCACTTGATCAAGCCTTTTCTAACATTCCATACCACAGAATAAGTCATAAAAGTAGGTATCATTCATGCTGATATCAGATCAGATCAATATCGGCATCAGCCAATACTCAATGCTGCAATATCGGTATTGTATCTGAAGTGACATTGTGAGTTGTAGTGAGTTGTATCGGGACACCCCTAGTAAGAGGTTGCCAAGAGTGGTTATAATGGTGGAACATAAGCAGAGGGAGGCAGAGTTGACAGTGCCAGAATTGACTGGGTGTCACTCTGCATATCGGTCACCCTGAGCTTCAAAAGAGCAACTCCTGTGGGGCAGATTAGAAATGTGCCAGAACAGCTTTAAACTGGCTTGACCTACACTTTAATGGGCTTTGGTGCAAATATGGAAACAGTCTTATTCGCAAACCAAGCATCTGCCACATGTCTGTGGTCATTGTGATTGGTGCCGCTTCAGAGTAAAAGCTACTTTAAACAAGTACTTTAGATTTCTGTATTCAGTGTTGGGCAAGTTACTTCAAATACGTAATATATCACTTATTACATGTTACTGTCATTTACTGTAAGTTGGTACACTATTATATTACTGTCTTTGAATTGTAAGCATTTGCATTACTTTTAAGCCAGCTATTGTAATTGGGATATTTTAATCACACACGCATACACACACAGGCGCGCTCCCTCTCTCACACACAAACACGCACACATTTTCTCTTGTGCTACAAAACCAAGTTGCACGGGGTGCAAAAAAGCTTTGAGTAGTACATTGGGGAACTGGTTAACCCGGTCTTTGGCTGAAATATTAGTTGGTAAATGTGGTCGATTTGCTTTCTTCATTGTTTTTTTTTTCTATTTCCTTTGAGCGCTGTGCTCCCATGAGCTCGTCCGTTGTCGTGTGTTGAGAATGCACGATGACATCGGGCTGGGCGTCGCATATTTAACATCACAACTCCATTTATTTTGGTTATAGTTTTCTCATTTTAAGTGGAAATTGTGAAATCAAGCGAGACCCTTGGAAAATAATTTACCCTTGTATAATCAGCGACAGTTGGGTGATTTATGCAGGACTTCATACGATCGCATAAACGCGTTTTTCTGGAGGGTCTAATTTACCGTGGCTGCTTCTGATTTGTTGCCTGATCGAGACTTTCTGAACAGCTTTCACAGTCGCCAACTATCCACTTTCGAGTCTCCAACTCGCGGTAACGTGCAGCGCCCGACACTGACGTATAGTGGGATATATGTCGTATATATGTCGCAATTCTGATGGCTATTTGTATTATAGTCAGTAGACCAGTAGAAGCACTAACCTGTTGAGGCAATGATAGCTTACCTTGTTGTTGCTAGCCTGGGAGCTTGCTCACAATTTTTCTAAAAGATGGAGAATCCACTGTTGAAAAATGCAGCATATCTTCAACAACATACTCTGCCATGAGTCTTCTCACTTCTCGAGGTTCAAGCATTGCAGGAGGGGAAAATGTTTTTGCTGCTTAGTTTTTTCTTTGCTCTTATCCTCAGTTTACTTTCTTGTGGTTACTAGAGTATTTTGATCATTAGAGCAAGAGCAAGTACCTTATACGCATCATCATTAGAAATGGTAGCACTCTCAAGTCGCATCATTAATCCTCTGACATCTGTACCACTGTCTGACTATCTGGTCTTGTGCCTCCAAAAAAGAAATCGCAAAACTTAAGTCAACATATAATATATTTTGAGTCAGAAAGATGAAGTACTGGACAGCTTGATATATTTAATATATCAACCTGCCCAGTACTTCAGTGCGCCATAAAGGTGAATGTGTCAGAAATACATGCCAGACTGTTGTAGACATGTATTATATTTATAAATAGTGCCTATCAACAATATACACAAGGATGAGACAAGACAAACCGCAAACAATAGATTGATTGCCTTTGCTGAGAAGAACCAATGTACAGAGGTGGAATGCACAAAGATGTTGCAGATCAGAATATGCTTCCAGCCAAGCTTGTGTTGCTGACAAATAAATGTACTGTACTTTAGAAATAAACCGAAAAATGTTTGAGACAGGCTCTATCATTTCTCTAAATTTAGAGATGCTCTAAATTTCTTGGTTACTATTTGTTTGATTTTGTTTTAGTTTCTTTCTTTTTCTGTTTTTAATAAGACCAGCTTTTGTTTTGCATTTTGCAAATATGTAGTTTTTTTTTTTTTTATTATGTCTTACAGTCTTTATGATAAGTGTTATCTTTGCTTGTTAAACTGCAAGTGATTATAGATAATTACTCTTTTAATAGAGTAATAACTAATGTGGGTGCTAATGAATAAACTTTGCAGCCAATCAGTATGAATATTAAAAATGTCAAGGGAAAGTCATTGCTCGTTTCAAAAAGCATCAATCGCAACAAGTCAGCCAGAATGCAAGAAACTGCTCTGTGTCTCCAAATCAGGGCCAGAAAAGAGAGTATACACAGTCTGACCTGTTCACGAAACATGTAGTTTTCCATCTTCTTTAATGGCTCAAGTCTGGAGTAAGGCTCACGTCACTTCTGCCACACCACCTCTTTGAACCTCTCCTCTCTTGGTTTTCAGGTCCGTAGTATTGGCTGAAGGACCGTGTAAACGCGGCTTGTAAAATTACACCGTGGTAAGGAGCATTCTTTCCCAAAAAACACAACCGTACAGATTATCGGAGTGATTTTAATGCTCCTTGGTTCCCCCATGTCACATTGCTTCTTCTCCTACACAGGTTGGTTGTAGTGTATAGAGAGGAGCCTCCTCATCTTTCTAGGCTCCTCAACCATGCCTCTGCTGGCCTACCTGAAGAGCCTGTTCATCCTGCAGCTGTTGATGGGCTTTGTATTTGTTGTGAGCGGCCTCATCATCAACTTCATCCAGCTCTGCACCTGCATCCTCTGGCCAATCAACAAGCAGCTCTACCGCAGAATTAACTGCCGGCTCTCCTACTCCCTCTGGAGCCGTAAGTAGATGATCTTTCTCTTATTCATTTTATTTTTTCCTTTTTTCTTGCAGAATGTCATATTTGTGAATTTTATGATGGCTCCAAATTTTAATCTGCTGTACTGCATTTGCATACCATCTCATACCAGGAGAGTATGGGGTGTATACCTTGTCGAGCAAAGTCAGCAGTCCATCATAGCTGCCAAAAGCTGCAAGAAATCCGAGGGAAAAAAGGCGGGGCGGGTAGCTGACTGGTTGATGTGTTAATTACTTTGATTGTAATATTAATTTCTCACATGATGACACTAGTAGAGTGTTGCGTATGACCTTTATTGACTTCATTATTTACAAGCAACCTCAGTCAAGCCAACAGACCTTGGAGAAGGAATTTAAAAATAACGCTTCAAAGCACTCACTAGGTTTATTGTAATATTGCACACATGCAAACAACACGTTTTGTGCCTCCAACGGAAATTTGCACAATCCACCAAGGATTTAATCAGGGGGATTCACATTGAGATATTCGAACAGTCTCGCTTAAATGCATCTCTCATCATCCACATATGTGATTTCACATATCCACAGGATCTTCAATATTCCAAGAGAATTGCTTGGTCAATAGGTGGTCTTTCATACTTGCTGAGCTCTTGTCCTGAACACAACCTGCTCTGGAGCAGGATAGCCGTCCTTTGATAGGTAAGGTGGCAGTGGATTCACTGTTGACACAGAAAACCCAGGGTTAACTCCAAAGTTACCTCACTAAAACCAAATCCAGCTTTACAGACCCCTGTTAATTGTGGTTCTTATTTAGCTTCCCTTAGTCTTACAACATGATTATTGCACAAAGAAAACAAATCCTGTGCTGGATATAACAGGATAGAGCAAATTTTCACATCAGCCCAATGTCAGTTTAGTATTTATAATACATAATATATATATAATATATAACATAATATTTATTTGTGCTTCAACACAGTACAGGGCATCTATGCCAAGTGTTAGTGCATCTTAACTGTTCATGCACTTTCACTGGTTCTTCACTGTTAAGCTCTAAGTTGCTGCTTCTGTGAGGAAATGAAACTGAAGCACTGAAGTTGTACCCTAATAATCATCTTTTAAAATTCAGATACAAATTAATTCACTACAGTTACAGAGTTAGCATATAAATGTTTGATCCGTGCAGCTTTTGGGCATACTCTGTTTTGACCATGGCACACTTGGACAGCCTCCAGCCATCTCAACACTTCTCTTCTCTTTCTGCCTTTAACCATGCTTTTAACTTTCCACAACAAAAATTGAACACCCTAGTTAAATTGATTACAGAACTTGTGTCCTCTGTTTATCGAACTAATCCCTCAAATATTTACATGAAATTGCATTGGATGGGGCCTTTTGCGGATGTTTGTTATGATGGATGTTTCCATGTGTGTGTGCAGAGCTGGTGATGCTGCTGGAATGGTGGTCAGGCACAGATTGCACCCTATACACAGACCAGGCTACGGTGGACAAGTTTGGCAAAGAGCATGTCATCGTCATCCTCAACCACAACTACGAGATCGACTTCCTGTGTGGTTGGACTATGTGTGAAAGATATGGGATCCTAGGGGTCAGTTAAGCATCGTGATCATGATCCTCCTTCTGTCGTTGTATGGATTCTCATTCACTTCAAATACAGCTTGTAGCAGATGTGTTTGTCCCCTGCTTTTCCCCAGAGTTCAAAGGTGTTGGCTAAACACGAGCTCCTGAAGGTCCCTCTGATTGGCTGGACCTGGTACTTCTTAGAAATAGTCTTCTGCAAAAGAAAATGGGAGGACGACCGAAAGACTGTCTTCAGAGGATTGGACCGACTCAAAGACTATCCCGAGTTTATGTGGGTAGGTACACTTGATGCGTTGAGATTTGAATCTTGACTCTTTAACTGGATTTTTAAATCACTGCCAAGTCATCCTTGCTCATCAAAACACACTCCCAACCAGTGGTGCCGTTGGTGCTGAAATATACTTTCAAAATGAAATTCTTGTGGAAGAGAGACCAGATTACATACGCACAGTAGTGTTTCTGGTTGTAGTTCGAAATCCACAATGCAGATCTTTTCTAGTGATTGTACTTTTAACCTTTGCTTCTATCAGTCATAGTAGCCATTGCACCCAGTTGCTGTGATCATTAAACCGTCACCCCAGCAAGCCAAAAGACTTCACTTTGAAGTAAAACAGAGTATAAACTTACCTGTAAATCATATGTCCCATTTCTCAGAAATCGGTATGCACAGTACACTAAATCAAAGGTCAGCCAGAATGAACATGCTATTTTTCTGTAGCCTGTATTGGGTGCATTCTCTGAACAAGCATACGAGATTTCAGGCCAATGTGAGCCAATGGCCACAAAAAGATTTTTTCTAAATCACAATTCACATTTTAATTTTAAATCATAACACACTAGTCAATGGAAAATGCATTCTTGCCATCCACCACGAGGGAATCCAGATGCTGCCCTTTGACCCATTTTCTAATACCTCGAGATTACCCAACACTTGCATACAAATTTCTGTGGCTGCTCCAACTGTACTCAAATTCTTTCGACAGGTGGTTGTCTTTATTTTGTTCCGTGAAAACTCCTGAACTGGGGTCTTTATCTCTCCCACTGTGCATAAATAGTCAAAGGAGGTTTCCTCTATGCTTTCATTTGCAAAATATCTTCTTTTTGGTTAAAGCTGCTGGACAGAACATTTACGTTTTTGTACCCACAGCTTTGTGTCATGGGCTGCCGGTTAACGATATTTGTTTTTGGAAGAGTGAGAGAAGACACACAATGCCTCTTCAACTGACTGTGCATTGTGCAAACAGTAGTCTGCAGGATGTGAGTTTCCAGCAGCCCGACTTGTTTGCCTAGAAGAGATTAGGAAGATCAGCAGTTGATCTAATTACCACTTAAGCATCAGTCACTGCTATAATTTCTGTGTCAAGATAAACAACATTTTTGCCAGAATCGTTGTCCCTGTGTGTTAAGATTGCCAAGGTCAGTGTGACTTTATAGTAGCATAATGTCCTCTGAAGTGAATCACATCTGTCACTGAAGCCAGCATAAATGGGGGAGTGGATAACACAAGAGACAGTGTCACCATACTTGTACAACATACTGTTGTATTAGCTGTGACCTTGTCCATCTTGCTGCTTCCCCTTTACTCTCACTCACTCACTCACTCACTTTTTATGGCTCTCCAGTTCCTGCTGTACTGCGAGGGGACCCGCTTCACAGAGACGAAACATCAAATCAGCATGCAGGTGGCCGAGAGTAAAGGCCTGCCCAAGCTGAAGTATCACCTGTTGCCCCGCACCAAAGGATTCACCACCACCCTGCAGTGTCTGAAGGGCACAGGTGGGTAATATGATCCATATACACGCACAATCTACGTTCACCACATCTCAAAACACACGCCATATGCCTCTTTGTTGCCTCTTTACTCTTCCCACAGTTACGGCTGTTTATGATGTTACACTCAACTTCAAAGACAACCAGACTCCCACTCTCCTGGGGATTGTCAATGGCAAGAAATACAAAGCCGACATGAGAGTCAGGTGAGTGCTAATGATCACCTGACATATCAGGGATTACAATGTGATTCATCGCACATTTTAGGTGTATTAGGTTTGTCATGAGCCTCGTTCTACATTTTTGTTCCATAACATGGCAGGATGTGTAGTCATGGTGATTGAAACACATTTAGATTTCTGGAAAGACTTTTGTCCAAGACGGGAAGTTAAAAAGTTGATCTTCTTAATCTTAAATTTGCTGACAGCATATTCAGAGACTGATACAGTTCAGCCCAATAATGCGTTTTAGCTGAGGGAGTCCCCTGGTGGCCATATATTGCTACATGTCACTTGGAGTACACATTTTTAGGCTAATGTAGGGCAGAAATTGTTTGATTGAAAATGGAGACTCGACCTCAATTTTTACTGGTAAAACATTTTCAAAAAACAATTTCTGCCCTACATGTTATCCATAACATTTAACATTATTATGTTTCACTGCATGTTTCAAAACTGTAGCTCCAGGGCTGGTGAAAAAAGTTACAAAAGTGGACATAAAACACGAGACAGAATAACAGCCAGCATTTATATACAATTTTTTCACTGCATGGCCTCCATTCACGCACAGATTCACACACTGATGGAGACTGCCACAAGTGTCGACCTACTCATCTTGTTTCGGACATGCTTTTTACATATAAGAAATTAGCTGAAGTATATTACAGTATTGTAATGTGATTATTTGTTTGTGCATAAAAGATCTATGAAAACATTGTACTGAAGAACAATGCAAATCAGCATGTGCAATGCTGTTGTTGTTGTTGTTGACAGCTGGGTGCCTGCCTAACTTTTATCATGTTCCTCCATTGACATCTTTCCACCTGCAGGCGGTTCCCTGTGGCGGAAATACCAGATGATGAGCAGGAGTGTGCCAACTGGCTGCACAAACTCTACCAGGAGAAGGTACAACTTTGCAGTGATTCACATATTGGAATGCGTAATCTCTAAAAAAAAAAAAAAAAAGACCTATTACTGGATCTCTATTTAAGATAAAAGACAATTCAAATATTTTTCAGATTTGAGTGGCGGTGTACATTTGTGATGGTTCATTCTTGCCTGGTCTTAGCTGATGAGTAAATCTCTTTGTCTCAGGATGCCTTACAGGAAATCTACAGCAAGGAAGGCAAATTCCCTGGGCCCACAATTATCCCACCTCGCCGGCCCTGGACACTGCTCAATTTCTTTTTCTGGGCCACCCTGCTCCTCTCCCCCCTCATCAAGTTCGCTTGTGGAGTGGCCGTCAGTGGCTCCCCCCTCCTCATCATTGGCTTCGCCATCTTTCTCATCATAGGTGACTGATATTTTCCCCAACAAATTCTTTCTTCCAGTGACAAACCATCCAGGAGACATCACGCTGCATGCCTATCACTCTCTCTGTCTCTCTTTGTATCTCTTGTGCAGTGCTACAGTACTTGGTTTTTGATGTTTTAATAGATGATGTAATAGTCAAAATCGCTCTCTCTCTCCCTCTCCCTCCCCAGCCTCCATTGCTATCCGCCGCCTCATTGGGGTCACTGAGGTGAAGAAAACGGGCTCCAATTACGGCAGCCAGGAGGCAAAGAAACAAAACTAAAGTGTGTCGCCCCCTCTGTGAACGGCCATGTCCGTGCGGTGTCTGCAGTCTCTCGCTTCCTACACAACTCCATTCTCCTCCTAGTCAGAGTCAGTTGGTAGGCCAGGAGAAGGGACCCAGTTGTGAATCTGTAATAGACATCAGAGATAGATATACTAATGGCACTAGAGTAACAGAGAGCATGGAATGTCTAGGGTACCAGGGGGCCAGCTCCCTGGCATAACACAGAACATAGGGAGGGGGGAGATGCAGCTCTATATTCCTCTACATCTTAATCCACCACATGACCCACCTTTTCCCATCCTGCTGACACTGAGGTTAAGCCTGTGACCTCCCTGTGGTCATATGAAAGGGCCGTCAACCTGATTATCATTGGCTTGCTTTTTCTTTTCTTCTTCTCCCTGTAATGACATGACACGATTGAATATTTTCAAAATCTCAATGCACTGCCCCATCTAAGGGCAGACTTGTACAAAGCAAGACTTGCAATGGGACCTGCTGCCTTGAGATCCAGTCTGATATCTTTAATTTGTCAGTTGACCTAAATCACAAAAACAGCCTTACAGTTGGGGTTATTGACTCTTCATCACAATTCTCTGCGATATATGTTCAAAGTGCTCAAATTATTCATGCATTTACAATTAGCATTCAAGAAATAAATTACAAAAAACAATTATAATTGAGCCATTGACAGTATAAGCAGAAAGTTAAATTCAAATATTACAAATATTTGACAGCTGTCCATCTTGGACCTGGAAAGAAATTATTACAAAACAATGCATTTAATCTCATGGCAGCATTTTAATTCCGGAGAGCACTTCATTGTTTTCTTGGATGTTAATTAAAATAATTCAAACACCACTAAAGTAACTTAGTTTACTGTTGTGAGTTGAGAGTCCAAATAATTCCCATACTGTCTTCATGGCTGACTTTTTGAAAGAAATATATGATCTCCCTGAAATGAGCCTTTTATCTGCCACCTGCGATCTGTTACAGGTCTCGTTTGCAGCACCCATACAGAGATGGAATATCTTTTTTGCGTTCCTCCACACAAACAGGAACTTGCATGTATAACACACACATACGCATGCACACACACAGATTTGCTTGGAGATTCTAAACTTTAAAGTGACAGTGCACTGCACCCAGTTGTGGTTGATGTTGTGTGACTGTTATGGTGCTGTCAAATTGCAGGTGGGGGGGGTCAATTTTCCAGTTAAGGTTCACCAACTTTACCCTCACAGCTGTTAGTGTATTATTTTTGCTGTCCAGATATAGACTGTAGTAGTGATGTTTTAACCTTTGCCTTAAATCAAGCTTGCTCAGGCAAGGGATCATTTTCTGCCCATAATGCATCTTGCTGTCATCGTATGACAACAGTTCAAAAACAACTGAATAAAAAAGAGAAAGAAGAGGGCATCTTCACACTGCGTTCCTATTTCTGTATGTTTTTATTTTATTTTATACTGAGAGCCAGATGGCTGCCCCAACACATGAGCAAATGATGTCTCCTGGCCCTCCTAAAACGCAAACAATGGTAGCAAGTCACCAAGGTGATATTTCTGTATCCTGCTCTCTCCTCCAAATCCCAATCCCAATCCAACCCTTGCTCCTATACCAACCGCCCCCACCCACCAACACCCTGGACCCATAACTTGTTTTCTTGGTTTAACTTTTTTGGGGATCATCACTCCTCCATATGTGTACTTCCTCTTTCTGTAGAATTATCTCAGCCCAGATGGATTTCATGCAAGCCTTAATAGACAGTGCTGCTAAATTTTTGTGTGTAGTTGCTAAATGAGCCCCAGTCGTAGTGAAACACTGAAAATTTGAAGAACATATGTAGAATAAAGAAAAAAAAATTAATTAAAAAAAAAAGATCATTTCCATCAGTATCGCCAGCGGGTTCGTGGGATTAGGTGGCTTGTTCTACAGTTTTTAACAAGAATTGCAAAGAGAACAAAGACAAATTAAAACAAATAAAGTCTACTTGTGTTTAGAGATGAATGAGCTGTTTGTAACCAATTTCTACAAAAATATATTTTGAGTTGCATTACCTCAAATATTTGCGGGGGGGAAAAAAGATTAGGATCTATAGCCTATTATGTTTTCCTTCAAGACAGCTGTTTGTATATTGATCCCTACATCACATGTAAATGCAGTTTTCATTTAGTGCCACTATATATTAGATGACAAAGGATGCTGATAGAAACATTTTACATTGGGTGTTTTCAGTCCGTAAATAACTTGTTTTTTGAGATCTTGAATGAAATAAAATTTGACATAACTTTTTAATCCAGAATATACTTCAATGAGTTGCACCTATCCGATTTGTTTTTTTTTAAGGCAATTTTTTTTTCAATTAAAACACCTAAGAATATTAAAGAACTTAATTGCAAATTAATTATTTTTCTTTTGACTTATTTGGATTTGTGTCCGTTTTTTCTGCAGCATTTGAGAAGAAAAGGAATGTAGCATATCATGACACCAAGGGGTAGTGTCGCCAAATTCACACATACAAAATGTTTTAGCCATTCCTTCTGGTGCAGCTTTCCTTCCATCACCTCAGACATTTCCAGATATATTGGCATCCATCCATTATCTTTCATAACGCAGCCTCCAATTTTCCATCAAGAATAAATCAGCGAAATGTGATATGTAGGGACTGTTTTAACTGCAAATATGTACATAAAATAAATGGGGAAATTACTCTTTCTGAGGGTTCAGAGATGTACTTACCTGTTCTTTTGCATAGACCCTTTGAATGACGCAAACCAATTTTCTTTTTTTGGCTACATGGGCAGGCAGTAAAGTATGGCCAGAAAATTGTGTGTAGACTATAAATATGTAACAATGTAAAATTAGAAATTCAGTTTTAGAAATGGCAAACATGCACTACTATTGTTTTGCAGTAGTTATTTTGAATTACAGGACATGCATTCCGGTTGCGGCTGCAACTACAAATTTACGGGGTGGGGGGGGGGTAGGGGGTCTCCACCTGAGGAAGAATGAGCTGGTCAGATGAAGAAATGGTCTGTAGAGGTCCCTAACAATATCCCTCCTGGAGCTGTAATTTATTTGTAATTAAAGCAACAAACAAAAGGCTGTAGACACAGGTGAAGGTTCCTAAGCATTTTTTCCAGAATTTGTAATCAATCATGGTTTCCTACTGTAAGCAGTTGCTTTTTGCATGATGTCACTGAATCAAGTTAATTCTGACTCAGGGACTCTTACAGGCAACTCAACAGCTGTGGCATTAACTCTGGATTTGGATTTGGATCTGAATAAAAAGGTTGTTTTTTTTGAGGAAGCATAAACAATGTCATTCTTTCTTTTCTTGTAACAACACTAGATATTAGATTAAAGTCTGCCAATTCAGAAGGTTAACATCTATTTACTTGATAATGGTGAAACTGCATGTATCTGAAAATTGGGCATAACAATTGAACCAGGTAAAATTGGCCCATTAAAAATGCATATATGCAAATATGAAACTTATTCACTTGAGATAAACTGCATGTATGTGGAAATGTATCCCTCAGAATGAGAAAATGCCTTTCAATGCGCAAACTGCACGCACATTCACAAAGTCTGCATAAGTGGAAAGCAGCAGCAGTGTTTTCTTTAGCGCATTAAAAGAGAATTTAGAATATGTTAAGGAAAATGGCGCAACCACTGATAAAGGCTTTTATAAATTGTGTTTTTTTAAGTTGGAAAAAAACTTAGGTGTAACTTTTTTTAAATTTCCACTCCCACAGATCTAAAAAAGAAAAGATAACAATCACTTCAATCAACATAGATTCAATCAACAGAAAACTTTCAAACCCCAATAAAGCAAGCAGCGGTTTTAATAGTTTTCAAACAATATGTCAGAAGTCAGAGTCAGAGTGCTTGAGCTCTGTTGCTTTTTTAAAATTTTTAATTCAGCTATTTCCATGTGCAGTATGTAGCGATGTTGGGGTAAATTTGGATAAATTTACCTTTGTCTCGTTAGGGGCACCAATGGAATTATCAGGAAGTCAATTATTAATTGTTTAATAATTAACCTTAAAACATTTTAAAGCAACCTCGTCTGAAATCGTGAATTCTTAATACATGGATCTATTTCTTGCAAGAAGAAGTATCACAACACAATCTCGGTATGGATGAACAATTTATTGAAAAATAATAATAGTAAACAAATCAGATAACAGATCAAAACTATAATTGATGGTAGCGAATCATGGTTTGTTTGCTTGATATATGTTGGCGGAAGTGTAAGAAATGTAGAAGGAAAGGTGGAAATAGAAAAAAAAAACAAATCAAATAAAAAATCAAGTAAAATGAAAGTATCAAAATCAAACAATTGATCTAAAATCTCTTTAAAAACGGCTTGGTTGAGAAAATTGAGAAATGAGAAATATGAATTAGAAAAATCCCTATCGGCATCAACTCAATATCACTGTGGTGTGGAGTTGGAAGTCTTACTTCTTACCAGGATGACGTTTGCGTTGGAACTCCAAAGGATCGTCTTACGGGCTGTTGAATCTAGTAACGTCGGCGAGGTTGGCTCTCCGAGGTTCTGGTGACGTCAGCGATGTCAGGACGTCCACGTGGTAGCTCCAAAAATAATGATGTGTTTCAGGATGCGGTGATGTTCGCAGGGACGTCGGGTACAAAACTCAGCCGATGAAAAATCTGCTTGGTTCCTTATTTAAAAAAAATTTAAATGATCTCCCTGGCCAGTAGATCTTATTCTCACCTTCAAACTCAGACTTTTAGAGTTTTAAACGTTGAAGGTTCTCAAAAGTCAAATAAAATGTTAAAAAAGGTCTGGAAAAATGCTCCTCCAAAAATAGGCCGGAAAGTGAAGCGAGGGCAGCCACGAAACCAACTCAGGATTAAACTGGGAACAGCAAAGAAGTTGCTTCAAGCGTCCAGTAGAAATTCCTGAGACTTGTAAGAGGCGTAGAGTTAAACTGGATGACACCAGTAAGTTGACGAAAAAGAAGCCAAAATAAAGTGGAAGACTCAAAATTTAAAACAAAACGAAAAAGATACAGACGGAAAAGTTAAGGCTAAGGATAGAAGCGCTAAGAGAGCGAACAAAGGATGTGCGTGTGTTTTTATCCCAGTTGGGCGTGTAGCTAGGAAGAGCATCTCATTGGATAGTAGCAGATTTTATGGCAGCAAAAGGGTGGAGGGAAGCAAAGGGCGAAACATGGAAAAACCCGCCAAAACCAGAATGTTCAATACATTTGATTTCCCTTGTCTCCAAGATGTGATGTGTAATCCTAACTAACACTTTCGGACCGACATTCATCGGTTGCTGAATTGATAAATGATGAACCTCGAAAAGGAAACACGTATATTGATTTTACTACATGATAATAATCATTAATGCATGTAAAAGTTGTAACATTTTCTGCAGTGTAACATATCTATAGAATCTACACCACAAAATTATAGATTATACCCTTTAAATCCGTAAGTACGATTATAAGTCACATGTCTATCTGAGGGTGGACTCGCCTCTGCCTGTGGAAAGAGTGTTATTACAGTTATTATTCTTGGTCATCGGGGGTCAGTGTGACTCTTTGTGTGACCAGCTAATTAAATCAGGAATTTAAGAATCCAGCCTACGAATGTCGTAGAACAACCGGAGTTGGACGAAATTCATCGGCGTGGTAAAATGGTTCAGGTTAAAAC